>JAKUAJ010000070.1:0-12475 GCA_030562865.1 Kodamaea lidongshanica (nom. inval.)
GAACGAACGAACGAACGAACGAACGAACGAACGAACGAACGAACGAACGAACGAACGAACGAACGAACGTACTCGTACTTACTAACTCACTCACACACTCACGACGTACGAACGAACGAACGTACTCGTACTTACTAACTCACTCACACACTCACGACGTACGAACGAACGAACGTACTCACGTACTCGCGCACGAACGAACGAACGAACGTACTCATGTACTAACTCGCGTACTCACTCACCACGAACGAACGAACGAACGTACTCACGTACTAGCTCGCGTACTCACTCGCGTACTCACTCACGAACTCACTCACGAAGTACTCCTTACGAACTCACGAACTCACTCACGAACTCACTCACAAACTCACTCACTCGCTTCGCTCGTTCGTTAGTTCGCTCGTTCGTTCGTTCGAACTTTTTCTACACTCCACCATGATCCCAAACACCCTGTACCCCCCAAACCCATCAACCAACCGTGCCCAGACTCTCCACCTCTCCTACGACCCCAAATCCAACCGTATAGCCTACCCCAACGGCAAGTCTGTGTTTGTGCGTTCCCTCGACGACTCCAGCCCCGTTCTTCAATTTTCTCATATCCATCCAACAACTGTTGCCACCCTCTCCCCCTCGGGCAATTACGTGGCCCTGGGAGACGAGAGTGGTCTTATAAAGGTCTGGGACACCGTTGGCGAGGCAAAGGACCCCAAAAACGAACTCCAAATCCTCGCAGGTGCTGTCAAGGCCATTGCCTGGGATGCAGACAATAGTCGTATTATTGGCGTGGGCCAAGGTAAAGACAAGTTCGGACATTGCTTCACTTGGGATTCAGGTAACTCCGTGGGCGAAATCCAAGGTCATGCTGATACAATCAACGCAGTGGCAATCAGACCAATCAGACCTTACCGTGCAGCCACCGTGGGTGACGACAAGGCTATGGTCTTTTTCAACGGCCCTCCCTTCAAGTTTGACAAAAGTGTCCGTGGCCATCACACAAATGTTATCAGAGACGTGAAATTCTCCCCAGACGGCCAGTGGCTTGTCAGTGTCGGAGCCGACCGTACCGTGGTGATGTACGATGGTAAGACGGGTGAGTATGTGGACAAGGTTGAAAATGCCCATAACGGAGGTATCTTTAGTATTTCTTGGTTTTCGGACTCCAGTAAGTTTGTGACATCCTCTGCAGACGGAACCTTGAAGGAATGGACTCCTGAGAACCTCCAATCATCGCTCACCTACGTTGTTGACGAGTCTGCTAGCGTGGCCAACCAGCAGGTTGGTCTCGTGGTGACCCCCGAACACGTGGTCTCGCTCTCATACAACGGTAACTTGAACTTCTTCAAGTTGGGTACCTCGGAATTAAGCCATGTGGTGGTGGGTCACCAGACTCCCCTCTCGGCCCTCCACGTACACGACAACACCTGGTATACCGGGGGGTCCGACGGGTCCATCTACCAATGGAAAAATGCCGTCCCCAGCAAGGTCCAGGCCCACTCCAATTACGTGGTGAGCATCCTCGGCAACAAGGACATTGTCTCTGCTGGCTGGGACGATAAGCTCTGGGTGGGCTCCAAATCAATTGCCTTATCCGGACAACCCAAAAAGGTTTTGCAATCGGGCAAGTCCACTGTGGTTATCTACGAAAACAAAATTGAAGTCTACCAAGCCGGGGGCTTGACCCTGGAGCTCGACCTCGACTTTTCCTGCACTGACGGGGATGTGTTTGAGGGGAAGCTTTTGGTTGCCAATGCCACCAAAAACACCGTGGAGGAGTTGCTGATTGACGGAGGGGCGGAAATCAAAAGGCAGGCATCCAAGTACCCGGTTTTGCGTGCTTCACCAAGCTTGGTGCGTATTTCCCCTAACGGTAAGCTTGTGGCTGTGGGGGACAGCTTTGGAAAATATACCGTGTACAACACGGCCGATGCTACGCCTGTAACTACGCGCTGGGCCTTCCATACAGCCCGGGCGTACGACGCGGAATGGAGCAGCGACAGCGAGTACCTCTTGAGTGCTGGGTTGGACTGTGGGATTTTCGTCTACTCGGTGGAACGTCCCGCCAAGGTGATTAAGGTGGCTTTGGCACATCAGCTTGGTGTGACGGGAGTGAGATGGGTGGATTTGGATGGCAAGAGGGGGGTGGTTAGTACGGGTTTGGATGGGGTGGTTAAGGTGTGGGAGCTTAATTAAAGCAGACCCAATTAAAACCGACCCGAAGGGTTGGTTTTATCCACCATAATGGTTTACGAACTAAAAAAGAAAAGACCAAAGGTTGAATCGACCAAAGGTTGAATCGACCAAAGGGTGAATCGACCAAAGGGTGAATCGACCAAAGGGTGAATCGACCAAAGGTTGAATCGACCAAAGGGTGAATCGGTCAAAGGGTGAATCGACCAAAGGTTGAACCAAAATCGTACCAACCAAAATCGTACCGAGAGTTGTCTCTCGTGCACAATCATTCCTGACTCATCATTTCCTCATCACTAAACACACACTTAACGATTAGATATCTCCAAGGCCATGTTTCATTGTGAGCATTGGTGAATAAATGCAAACGCAAACTAATGTAGTGCTGAAATCGTAAAGATTGACGTTATGGGAACTGGGTGTGGTGATGAAATCGATAGAATGCACCAATGAGTATAAATAGAACAAGTGTAAGAATTGTGTATAACAATAAACAAACCCCAACGCTTACTCAGAGGTGGATCTGTCTGACAAAGGACTGCGAATGACTGGTTAGGTAATCCACCATATGTGGAGGGTATTGTGATTTTGAGTGACACTATGTGGACAAGCTTCAGGCTACACAAACGAAGCGAACGAGCGAAGCGAGTGAGTGAGTGCGTGAGTGCGTGAGTTCGTTCGTTCGTTCGTGAGTTAGTGGAGCTAAGCGACTTAATAAGGTGAATAAACTGCTGCGAAGCAGCATAGGAGCGAAGCGACTTAATAATGTATAAACTGCTGCGAAGCCACTTGATAATGTATAAACTGCTGCGAAGCCACTTAATAAGGTGCACTGCTGCAAAGAGACCTTGACTAAAAAATGTTGATGCTTGGAATGAATTATTCCAAGGGATACGTAACGATACAATACATATGCTAATATATGGATTACGTAACGATACAATACATATACTAGTATAAGAGATACGTAACGATACAATACATATACTAGTACAAGGATTACGTAACGATACAATACATATACTAGTATAAGGATTACGTAACGATACAATACATATGCTAATATAAGGTATACGTAACGAGTGAGTGAGTGAGCAGCGATAATGGAACAAACCTCTAAAGAATTCAATACTAATTTGCATGATATGAATATGAATTCTATGACACGAATATGACTTCTATGATATGAATATGGCTTTTATGATATGAATATGAGTTATATAATTCAATATCAATTGATGTGATTTATTAATCTAACACTAATTAATATGATTAATCTAATACCGATTGTTAGGTATTCTCAGTAAAATAATACCAACTCTTCTGATTAATTTAATACCAACTCTTTTGATCAAAATCGAATAAGTTGGTTACTTAGTACACTTCGGTCATTTGTGAGTACGTGAGTACGTGTGTTCGTGAGTGGGTAACCCAACAAACAAATTCGCTTCGCTTAATTGTGTGTGTGTTCATGAGTAAGTAACCCATCAAAGCGAACAAAGTGAGTGAGTGCGTGAGTGAGAGTGACGAACAAAGTGAGTGAGTGCGTGAGTGAGAGTGACGAACAAAGTGAGTGAGTGCGTGAGTGAGAGTGACGAACAAAGTGAGTGAGTGCGTGAGTGAGAGTGACGAACAAAGTGAGTGAGTGCGTGAGTGAGAGTGACGAACAAAGTGAGTGAGTGCGTAAGTGAGAGTGACGAACAAAGTGAGTTCGTGAATAGGTGTGTGAGAGTGAGCGAAAAAAGAAGTGAGGTCGTTCGTTCGTTCGTTCGTTCGTTCGAGAGTATCCAGCACTCATAGTACTCGCTTCGCTCATTTGTTAGTTCGTTCGTTTGTTCGGTCGAGAGTATCTAGCACTCATAGTACTGCTTCGCAGCACTATTCGTTCGTTCGTTCGAGTGTATCTAGCACTCATAGTACTGCGTCGCACCACTATTCGTAACTGAGTATCAAACACTCATAGTACTGCTTCGCACCACTATTCGTGATTGCATGTGTATAGACACCCACCTGGCAAGTAAGGAGCCAAAATAGTTGTACTAATCTAAAGACTACAACCTTCTCATCACATACACGCAAACTAAATAAACTGCTTCTTGTGTAGCTCGTCAGTACTCAATCATTCACGTTAAATAAATGATAGTACACAGCATATGAGGGGAGCGACACCGTGTATTCCCCTTTGGTTCATACTTGGCTCTTTATTATCGGAACCCTCTTATATAGTGACACGCACGCACTCTCACACGCACTCAAACGAGCGAAGCGAGTTTGTCTGTTCAGACTCAGTTTGCACTCAAACGAGCGAAGCGAGTTTGTCTGTTCAGACTCAGTTTGCCACTTAGGCAGTCACTCAAATCATGCACTCGCTTGTTTGTCTGTTCAGACTCAGTTTGTCACTCAGTTTGTCACTCAAAATCATCCACTCACTCACTCGCTTCGCTCGTTTGTCTGTTCAGACTCAGTTTGCACTCAGTTTGTCACTCAAAATCATCCACTCACTCACACGCTTCGCTCGTTTGTCTGACTCAGTTTGCACTCAGTTTGTCACTCAAAATCATCCACTCACTCACACGCTTCGCTCGTTTGTCTGACTCAGTTTGCACTCAGTTTGTCACTCAAAATCATCCACTCACTCACTCGCTTCGCTCGTTTGTCTGTTCAGACTCAGTTTGCACTCAGTTTGTCACTCAAAATCATCCACTCACTCACGCACTCACTCGTTTCGCTTGCTCGGATGTAGAGAATTCATGGAATCATCCAGAAGAAGTCAAGTTGGGATTTGAAGCGGTAGCATATTCATTGAGGGCCAATAATATCAGCAGTGGCACTAAGAAAACGTTGCATCTCAAAGCAGGTGCTCAACGAGGGCGTTTGTGAGTGAGGGATGGTAAGCGTTACATAAGTAATCAAGCTACACAGAATATGAGATAGTTGGTATGGATATGCCAACAACATAGTATAGTTGGTAATGATAAATAAACTAGTATAAGATGGTGAAATCCGAGAATGTAATCACGACACACATGCGGTAGATCCAAGTACTTGCTCGTGGTCACCTTTATTCTCTTTTCGCAGTCATGGGGGTACCTTTATTCTTTTCGCAGTCAAGGTGGCCTTCATTCTCTTTTCGCAACACATGCACCTAATAGAGTTGGTATAGATACCAACACATGCACCTAATAGAGTTGGTATAGATACCAACACATGCACCTAATAGAGTTGGTATAGATACGAACACATACACCTACATCTAGTTGTAGTATTGATAATGTTGAGGTATTTCAGGAAATCAAGAGATTGTTGAATAGAACTTAAAGAGTTTGAAAAAGGTATTGATGCTGGTTTTCGAGATGAAAGATATCATCTAGGAAAGGGAAGGATATTACATTGGTAAGAAATGGATATGGAAGCATAATATTATAAGAACATGTATCTGAGAAAATGCGGTTTAGAAATTGGAAAAGATTCATTGGCAACCTTACACGAAGTGAAGGATGAATCGGGAAAAGTCTATGGCATTTGAGATTCAACAAGAAGATAGATTTGAAATCTTGGAATGATGTTGGAGTTAGTAACAACTCGAGAACAATATCAGATTTCTCAATTGGAATAGTAATTGAGAATAAAGACATTACAGAATGCTAGTAATCATTTCATGAAAGAAATGAGTCGCAGGTATGGCTCTAATAGGGGAGACGAAAATATGCGGACCCAGGAAGCTCGAGGAAGCTTGGGTTTAGCAGGGGGGTAATGTTATGTCAGTCGATGGACTTTAACAAGAGCACTGAACTAGAACGTGACTTTGGGTATGCAAAGTGGGGGCATGTATTGCTATGCAATACATTCCAATTAGCTGGTCACTAGATTCCGACTAATGTGGGGTCTAGGATTCAGGGGTTCTAATTAGTGTGGATTACCTATTTAAGAAGGTATCCTTACCTTCTTATGACGGTAACTAATTCAGGTATTCAAATCGAGATTTTTTGAGCCAGAAAGCTTGGGGATTAGTTGTGATTTATTTAGTGTTTAGGAACATTAATACAAGCGTTATTATTGGTTATTGAGTTTGACAGTACTCACAGATAATACATTCGAAACTCATTGAGATTTTAACTAGATTAAAGGGGACATTTAACTCGATATAGCTCAAACATCACAAACGAGCGTAGCGAGTTTGTCGAATCAAGGAGTATGTCACTTACTCGCTCACGCACTCACTCACTCAGAATTCACTACTCATTGACTCACTCACGCACTCACTCACTCAGAATTCACTACTCATTGACTCACTCACGAGTACTGTGAAACTCAACAACCAATAATAACAATAGCTTGTATTAATGTTCCTAAACACTAAATAAATCACAACTCACTTGGTAGCGCCGCCCGGTTAGTATTGATAACCAACACATACACCAATAGTTAGTATAGATAAACCAACACATACACCTACATCTAGTTGTAGTATTGATAAGCAACACATTCTACATTATGGATCCCACCGAAAAATCACCCTTGAGTGAACTGCGAAAATGAGTGAGTGAGTGAGTGAGTGAGTGAGTGAGTGAGTGAGTGAGTGGGTGAGTGAGTGAGTGGGTGAGCAAGTATCAAGCACTCATATCAAGCACTCATATCAAGCACTCATATCACACTCATATCAAGCACTCATATAAAGCACTCATATCAAGCACTCATAGTACTGCTTCGAACCACTATTCGACTCTGCAAGATGAATTTTCAGTCGCTTCGTTCGTCTAATTACTTCGCTACTCACTCGCTCATTAATTCACTCTCTCACTCGAACTCGAACTCGAACTCTCACTCGAACTCGAACTCGAACTCGAACTCGAACTCGAACTCGAACTCGAACTCGAACTCGAACTCGAACTCTCACTCTCACTCGAACTCTCACTCGAACTCTCACTCACTCACGAACTCACTCACGCACTTCCTCACTCACTCCTTTCGTTCGTCTACTTCACTACTCACGAACTCATTAATTCGCATTCTCTCTCACTCACTCACTCACTCACTCACTCACGAACTCGCTTCGCTCGTTCGTTCGCTCGTTCGTTCGTTCGTTCGCTTGTACAACTACACTACAATGTAACTTAGACCATCTTGAATGGTTAACCTGTATTATGGGGAATTGAAAGTCATCAGAGTATAGTTCATGACATGTTACTCTAAATGCCACGTGCTTAGACACCACCTAATCATCTAAAACCTCAGTGTTCAACTTATACTTATGACCCAACCATAAAGCACCTTGAGTATGGTCAAACAACTCACCCTTGGAAGACTTTGGATGAATCAACACAGACAACTTTCCGTGATTCATTTGAAAGTAAGGAACCACAACCTTGAAGATATCAGGGGTATCGAAATCCAATTCCCACATGGTCACCGGGTGTGGACCCACGGGACGGTCCCAGAACTTGTGCACTCTGATCAAGCCGGCTTCAATTTCCTTGGCAAAGTCAACCAACACCTTTTCACGCAAGGCGTAGGCAAACTTCTTTTCCTCCTCGCTATGAAAGTAGGTGTGGATGTCGTACGAGGTGATTGTTCCGTAAAATTCGCCCATTATTGCGTTCTTTCTCCTGGACCGGTATTTATACTCGGCTCAGGGCTCAGCGTGATTGTGTAAGATAAGAGGAGATAGATGGGGAGTATATTAATTGAAGGGATGAGTGGTGGAGTAAGAGGTTAATGATGGAAGTGATATGTAGGTGAATAAAGGGGGAGTTGATGAGGAAAGGGTACGAATATGGTATTGGCGAGAAAGTGTGGCTGTAGTGATTGCACGGCTTTTGCGAAATCGGAGATACAAGCGAAGCGGGCACGAGCGAGCACGAGCGGAGCGAGCACGAGCGGAGCGAGTGAGTAGCAAATTCAATGCGAGGTACCATTTCGCTCGTGAGTGCGAGTACCATCCTGTGATCACGAGTAAGGGACTGGTCTCATTTCGCCAGTGTGTTATCACGTGCGAACCCCTTGATACATACTCTTGATTTCTTTGGGTCGTATGTGCGAGTACCGTCACGTGGGAAATCTCGTGATTCTTTGGGTCGAAAGTATATGGTGCCACCTTGATTCGATTTCACAATCTCTAGAATATCCTTCATTGTAACATGTTTCACATTAGATATCAAAGGATTCATAGGAAGTCATCAAAGAAATTAGTTTTATTTAGATCTGTGCTTTACCAGCACGTTCCCCTACCAGCACGTTCCTAGTTTTCCCAATCAGCCTTATCCCTCAAATTTCATCGTTTTCTAATACCCCTCATACCCTTCTTGCCCAAACAACCTCAACACCCTTCTTGTTTGATGATAAACCATCAAGTATAAACCACAGGTGTACTCTTGGTTGGTCTTTCGTTGTAATTAATGTTGCAAATGCTGCAAAAAAAAGATTGATCACGAAGGAGTGAGTGAGGAGAGCGAGTTGACAGAATGAGTGAGGAGAGCGAGCGAGGAGACCGAATTGGTTTGATTTGAGCGAGCAATTGAGTAGTGGCGAGGAGTGTTACGTTGAGCCTACGCTCAAGGGTTCATACACTACACATACGTTCAGGACGACCACAACTAGGCTTAAGATTATTAGATGAAAGTTTAGCTACATCAATTGCCACTTGTATAACTATATAGGTTGCAAACGATACATAGTTGGTATATAAAGAGGTTAAACATTTGTTACGTTGTAAAGCTTGTACTAGACATGAATATATCTGCCAAACATAACAAGGAGTAGCGAATGGTTTGATTTGAGCGAGCGAGTGAGGAGTGGCGAGTTGAAAGAAAATGAAGAATCAAGCGAGGACATAGTTGGAATAAACTGCTGCGAAGCAGCATAGCGAGCGAAGCGAGAATATAGTTGGAGTGACCTGCTGCGAAGAAGAACTAAGCTGAGTAACCTACTGCGAAGCGAGAACATAGCTCAGTAACCTACTGCGAAGCAAGAATATAGTTGGAGTGACCCGCTTGTCGTTTGCTTCGCTCGTTTGTTCTCACTCAATTGTTCGCACTCACTTACTCACTCAAGCAATCACTCACGCAATCACTCACTCACTCACGAACTCACGAACTCATTCACTCGCTTCGCTCGTTCGTTCGTTCGTTCGCTATAGTGCAAAAGTTGTATTTAGGTTTTAATTCAGCGTACATCTTTGTTATGGAGTTATTTGTGTATAGCGTAGCAGAGTTGGTGAGATGTAAATTATATAAATCAAAAAGATTAAAGAGATTAAAGATATTATACAAAAGACATAGAACGAACGAGCGAACGAACGAACGAGCGAACTCACGAACGAGCGAACGAACGAACGAGCGAAGCGAGTGAGTGAGGGAGTGCGGGAGTGCGGGAGTGGCAAAATCAAACAAGCGAGTGATTGAGTAGCGAAATGATACAAACGAGCAAAGTGACTGAACGAGATAGTGTGTAACGAAATGATACGAACGAGAGAAGCGAGCGAACGAGTGAGTGAGGAGCGAAAGTGAGCTGCTGCGAAGCGAGAACATAATTGAGTGAGCTGCTGCGAAGCAGCATAACGAGCGAAGCGTGAATATAGTTGGGCTGCGAAGCGAGAACGAAGTTGAGTAACCTACTGCGAAGCGAGAACATAGTTGAGTGAGCTGCTGTTGTGTTGCGTAGTCGTTAACAAGTTACGGAGCTGTTTTTATTGATCGGTAGGCTGGGATAAATTCCATTGGGAACGTTCCGTCTTGTTCTGGGTGTTTACACTCGATTCATAAAAGCCAGCCTCGAACGAGCGAACGAGCAAACGAACGAGCGAACGAGCAAACGAACGAGCGAACGAGCAAACGAACGAGCGAACGAGCGAAGCGAGTGAGTGAGTGCGTGAGTGCGTGAGTACGTGGGTGAGTTCGTGGGTGAGTTCGTTCGTGAGTGCTTGAACCAACAGAAATTTCAATCAAGCTGTTAATGCCATACTTTTATGATTTCAATACCATTCATAATAGGCTTTAAACAAATACTGGTGTTGATTTGGAAATAGACAGAAAAGCTCACTCGAGTTTTTTGGCTGAATTCGCTACTCACTCACGAACGCACTCACGAACGCACTCACTCACTCACGAACGTACTCACTTCCATTCACTCACGCACTCACTCCCATTCACTCACGCACTCACTTCCATTCACTCACGCACTCACTCCCATTCACTCATGCACTCACTCACTCTCACTCACTCATGCACTCACTCACGCACTCACTCACGCACTCACTCACTCGCTTCGCTCGTTACCATTGGGGCTACACAAGCTTTAGCAGCTGATAGGTTATAAAGGTCTGTCCTTTCAGCTCGGATAAAGGCAAACGCGAGAGCGCAGCGCCCTATAAAGTCGTGCTTGGTAAGCTCCATCTTCATTGGATGGTGTTTTGCAGCAGGGTACACATGAGTACACTCTATTTGCGAATTAAACGTTGCATTTAGCTCTCTGTAGGGATCAGTGATGGGGTTGGTTTGGCTTCAACGTGTACATGTACGTAAAAGGTATATCATTTGTCGAGTCAGTTGGGGGTTCTTGGCACACATTGGCAAGCATTACATTAAAGCTAAATCATGTTCAAGCAGCTCAGTCTCGTTGTTAATTCGGAAGTTCCATTCGCCAAAGTCCGGAGATTACTGATAGTGGGCAACTCGATAAAATGGGAAATGAACAAAAGGTTTCACCAAAACGAAGAATCTACTCAATTCGCTTGCCTGAATAGTGGCGGAAAAGGTGGCGGTTGTATCGACCTCCATGTTGTGTTTCGGAGTGGCTACGTCATACTTTTAAGACATTCTTTTGTGAATAGCCGAGGGCTCCTCGCGTTTATATACTCTAATTGAGATGAATTGAGGTAGTTTGTGGCAATGATGATAGAACTCTATTCACCAATCGTATGCTTGTCATCTCCATTCAAGTACACTACAAAAGGTTGCAAAAAATGCGTGCGTGGGTGAGTGAGTGTGAACGAACAAAGTGAGTAAGTGAGGAAGTGCGTTCGTTCGTTCGTGCGTTCGTTCGTTCGTTCGTGCGTTCGTTCGTTCGTGCGTTCGTTCGTTCGTTCGTGCGTTCGTTCGTTCGTTCGTGCGTTCGTTCGTTCGTTCGTGCGTTCGTTCGTTCGTTCGTGCGTTCGTTCGTTCGTTCGTGAGTACTAAGCAGTCATAGTACTGCTTCGCAGCACTATTCTATTCACCGATCGTCTAATGAGGTTGCGTAGTCAGAGGTTTTAATCGGTTATTTAGTGTTGTAGTAACCCAAATACACAGCTGCTGCAAAGTGAGAACATAGTTGAGTGAGCTGTTACGAAGCAGCACAACGAGCGAAGCAAGAACATAGTTGAGTAACCTACTGCAAAGTGAGGACATAGCTGAGTAACCTGCTGCGAAGCATGAACATAGTTTGAGTAAACTCACTGGGGTTGCTATTAGAAGGACTTCTCACACTCACTCACACTCTCGCTTCGCTCGTGTGTTCGTGTGTAAGTCTCTCCTGCTAAAAGCTTTAAGAGAGCACCTGTATTAGAAGTTGAGGAATGACGGACTATATAAGATAGTTGTATTCCCAATGATAAGGGCAGCTTAGTTTAGTCTAGGAAAACAGATACGAAGATTCGTGGAGATCGTGATAAGTGTAAGCTAAGAACAGAACGAGGCATTAGTATTCTAAAAGAAAGAATACTACAAAGATCCGGGATCTATCGGGCATATCATATAACGAACAAAGTGAGTGAGTTCGTGAGTAAGTGCGTGGGTGAGTGCGTGAGTGAGTGAGTGAGTGAGTGGGTGAGTGAGTGAGTGAGTGAGTGCGTGAGTGAGTACGTGAGTGAGTGCGTGAGTGAGTACGTGAGTGAGTGCGGAGTGAGTGCGTGAGTGAGTGCGGAGTGAGTGCGTGAGTGAGTGCGGAGTGAGTGCGTTCGCTCGTTCGATCGTTCGTCAGTTCGCTTGAGAATTGGTTAAACGTTGACAATCCTCACCAAGGGGGCCACCTTTATCAATGAAGTCGCAACTCACTCAATCACTTTGCTCGTTCGTTACTCACGAGCGAAGCGACTGAGTTTGTGAGAGTGAGTGTGTTAGAACGAACGAACGAAAGAACGAGCCAACGAACCAACGAACGAACGAGCGAACGAGCGAACGAGCGAACGAACAAAACGAACAAACTCATACACTCAGTCACTCACGAACGAGCGAACGAACAAAACGAACAAACTCATACACTCAGTCACTCACGAACGAGCGAACGAACAAAACGAACAAACTCATACACTCAC
>JAKUAJ010000070.1:12575-89916 GCA_030562865.1 Kodamaea lidongshanica (nom. inval.)
CGAACGAGCGAACGAGCGAACGAACAAAACGAACAAACTCATACACTCAGTCACTCACGAACGAGCGAACGAACAAAACGAACAAACTCATACACTCAGTCACTCACGAACGAGCGAACGAACAAAACGAACAAACTCATACACTCAGTCACTCACGAACGAGCGAACGAACAAAACGAACAAACTCATACACTCAGTCACTCACGAACGAGCGAACGAACAAAACGAACAAACTCATACACTCAATTCTCGCTACTCACGAACTCACGAGCTCACTCCTCACTCACTCCTCACTCACTCCTCACTCACTCCTCACTCACTCCTCACTCACTCCTCACTCACTCCTCACTCACTCCTCACGCACTCCTCACTCACTCCTCACGCACTCGCTTCGCTCGTTCAGTTCGTTCGTTCGTTCGTTCGTTCGTTCGTTCG
The DNA here is from genome assembly GCA_030562865.1 of Kodamaea lidongshanica (nom. inval.). NCBI lineage: Eukaryota > Fungi > Ascomycota > Pichiomycetes > Serinales > Debaryomycetaceae > Kodamaea > Kodamaea lidongshanica (nom. inval.). Next base: position 13,011 of record JAKUAJ010000070.1, read on the forward strand.
TTCGTTCGTTCGTTCGTTCGTTCAAATCACCATGGACATACTCCTCGAAATGGGCTTTACAGCCCAACAAGCCCAACAAGCACTCCTTAAAACAAACAATGACACCATCAAAGCCACAGCATATCTCCTTGGAGACTCGGATCTCCTGGCTGAGACCCAAAAAGAGAGCGAATACTCCATACTTAACACTCAATACTCTTACTCCATACTCATACTCATTGCTCCACACTACATACGCTTAATAACACCATGTACATTATTAAAAGCAATATGATTTCAAATGTGTGCATTATATTATCTCTATACTCTATACTATGGTTTATGATAGGCAATCTCGAGCCCATATATACAGATGCACATTGGCAGCGTTCTCAGTTCAACTAATCTACATCACTAAACTAGCTATCGAAATCATATAACCCATGACTAGCTAGAACAACCCATGACTAGCTAGAACAACCCATGACTAGCTAGAACAACCCATGACTAGCTAGAACAACCCATGAGTTATCTATACTTGAAAATAATTCAGTTCCCCAAATAGTGTCGTTGGCAACTGCCTAATCATTGTCGGCAACTGCCTAATCATTGCTGGCGCCTGCCTAATCATTTGTGGCAACTGCCTAACAACTCCCAGTAACAGCCTCACCAAAATTGTTTCCCCTCGCGTTTCCTCCACATAGGTACTCGCTACAAAGAGCCCCACAAAACTCCCCCCGATATTATAAACTATATCATTGACATCAAAAACCCTCCTCGGGTTAACCCAGCCCTGTAAAATCTCCAGCACAACAGCCCCTCCAAATGTGCACACTACAAGGGTGATCCAGAAGAGAGTCCTGAAGGCCCGAGTGTCGAAAAGAAAGTAAAACTCCACAGTAAGGATCATAAAGGTGATGAAATGGATGAGTTTATCATTAGGAAGCAGAATCAGTGCAAACCCAAGATATCCGGCAACCGCGAGCGACAGCACAAACCCTAGACCGTTAGAAGGTTCCCCCGCACACCCATAGTTACGTACCAATAAGAACGGGGATTCTTATCCCGGTCATGAAAGAGTGAGGAAAAAATTTGATGATATCGGCCAGGCGTTTCGTGTCTACGGATTATTTAACCAGTGCATTGAAGGGGGTACAGGCCACTACTCGGTCCATTGAAAGATTGCCCAATACTTATAAAGATAATCATAGAGAATCGTCTATCCAAAAACATGCCCATGACATAATAACCCCATTGGTACTTAACCGAAAGTATCATCACCACCCAACCCCAAGCCAAGTGTCCTTTGCACAGGCACTCTTCAACAAGGCCTCCATCAAACTCGAATGGACCCTCCTAGACTACCAGGACATCCCGGACGTCAAGTACCTCGCGTTACGCAAAGAAGACGTGCTGGGTAAGCGGACCACGTACGGAATCAAACCCGAGCTCCTCAAACCGCTTCCGGAAGTTGTTTTTTTGGGACACACCAACGCCGGAAAATCGTCCCTCATCAACAACTTGCTTCTAACCAAAACCCAAAGCAAGACCGCAGGAGCCCAGACCGAATACGCATATGTGTCCCGGCGCGCGGGCTTCACCAAAACGTTAAACTGCTACAACATTGCCAATAAGTTGCGATTAATCGACTCACCAGGATACGGAACCCACGGTGAAGAGAAGCAAGGAGACATTGTTCTAAAATACCTTGAAAATCGCCATCAACTACGCAAAGCCTACGTCTTGGTGGATAGCGTACAAGGGTTCCAGGAGCACGATCTTATGATATTGGACCATCTCATGAGCTTTGGCATCCCCTATGACGTGATTTTCACAAAGTTTGACACGGTGATTTCCAAGTATGCAAAGAGGAGCGAGGGGCATGAGTTGAATGCCAGGGTCCACGAGCATTATGAGCTGTTGATTGGGGGGTTGAGTGTGAGACAGAGGGCGTATGGGCTGTTTTTGTTTAATAATTCGTATGGAAAGAGTTTGGGAAGGCGATATGGGTATGTTGAGATTCGGGTGGACATTCTGATGAGTATACGAACGAACGAGCGGAGCGAGTAAGTGAGTATACGAATGAACGAGCGAACGAACGAACGAGCGGAGCGAGTAAGTGAGTATACGAACGAGCGAACGAGCGTACGAGCGAACGAGCGAACGAGCAAAGCGAGTGAGCGTGTGAGTGTGTGAGTGAGTGAGTGCGTGCGCGTGCGCGTGTGCGTGTGTGCGTGTCTGAGTGTGTGCATGTCTGAATGTGTGCATTTCTGAGTCTGTGCGTGTCTGAGCGTGTGCGACTGCAACTGCAACTGCAACTGCAACTGCGACTGCGACTGCAACTGCAACTGCGACTGCAACTGCAACTGCGAGTTGATTTCTCACCCTCACTCTCACTCACTCATAATTTGAGTTTGGCAGCCACTACACTACTCACCCCTACTCTGCAAAACCCATACCACTAAAAGTCCAAACAGTGACACATTGATGAAGAGAAGAGTGATTTTTAATAGTGTGATCATATTTCTGCTTGGATTGGTTTGCTCGCTCACCTTTAGCGCTCACTGAAACATTGAGTGAATGAGTGAGTGGGCGTATTCGGGAGTGGACATATTCGGGAGTGGTCTCTTTGAGATTCGCTATGATTCTTTATTTCTTGGGCCACATTGGCATCTCAAGCCAACAGTGAAACCAGAACTATTACAAAGGCATGGATGATTCTGCACTATTGTGCATGTATATTGTACAATATATTGTGCCCATGTCTATCATGTATGTCTATCGTACATGTCTATCATGATGGCCTAGCGTGCATGTCTATCGTACATGTTTATCGTACATGTCTATCGTGCCTATCGTACATGTCTATCGTACATGTCTATAATGCTTGTCATCGCACATGTCTACCCTACATGTCTACCCTTCACATCTACCCTACATGTAGTTACAACCACCAGAGCAGTATGAAAGGCGATTTTGAATGGTGTCAATTGCCTGTACTGATAATTCTTTTGGTTTTCTACACACAAATATCAAGTGCGTGAGTGACTGAGTGACTGAGTGACTGAGTGACTGAGTGACTGAGTGCGTGCGTGCGTGAGTTCGTGACTGAGTGCGTGCGTGAGGTGCGAACTTTTGAGTGCGGTACGGGTCTTTACAGGTTGATTCCTTTAAAGTGACGGATATGACAAAAGTAACCAAAGTGTCAGAAGTGACAGAGATGACGGAAATGACAAAATTATAGCTCCTTTATGTTAATGTCCCTTCATATCTAATTCACCCTCACACTCATCAACCCCCCACTATGTAAACCATACAATAAACATCCATATCTCTTCAAATACAAAAGTAATCCCTCCTGGTCCTACATTCTGTCCGTCACTATTTATTCGCTAATTTACTCTGGCATTCTAAAAACGACCTCTTCCTCCACGGGCACCACCACGGCCTCCACCACGGCCTCCGAATCCACCACGGTCACCGAATCCTCCACGGGAGCCACCACGGCCACCGAATCCTCCACGGTCACCGAATCCTCCACGTGAGCCACCACGGCCACCGAATCCACCACGAGCTCCTCCACGTCCTCCACGGTCACCAAAGCCTCCACGTCCTCCACCACGTCCGCCAAAACCTCCACGGGCTCCACCACGACCAGCACCGCTGGACTTCTTCTTTGGCTTTGGACCAACAGCCTTGGGCTTTGGTAAGAATCTCTCCAAAGGTAACAACTTGTCTGGACCAATGTAAAACTTGTCACCATCATTGAAAGAGTCAGCCTTGACACCCTCACTAACCTTGATGGTGAAGAAGACCTCGTTTAAAGGACCAAGGATCTCGTCCACTTTACCAATTTGAGTCTTGTTTTCAAGGTAGATTGGGGCATTAAAGTATGGAATCTTTTCGTTTATGGAACGGCACACAATATCTCCTTCACAAGCTTGCATGTATGAACCCATTTCTAATACGTGGTCTGGCGGTCCCTGTTGGAATTGGGAAGGCCCTGTTCTGCCTCCCCCGAATCCACCACGACTGCCTCCTCTAAATCCGCCTCTGCCTCTATTCATCTTGTTATGTATTCTGAAAAATATGGGAGAAAAATTAACCTCATCGGGTCGATATGTGTGCGACAAAAACGACAATCATGGCAGACGACAAGACAAAAACGACAAAGACAAAAATGAGAAAGAAGACGACAAAGACAAAAAAGACAAGACAAAAACGACAAGACAAAAACGACAAGACAAAAACGACAAAGACTAAGAAGTGAGGACTGAGAAGTGAGGACTGAGAAGTGAGGACTGAAAGTCCGACATTATTAGATTGTGGGATTAAGCTAGGTGATCAAGCGGTTATATATAGACTGATTATGCTGATTATGATTATGATTATTGCTCATGTGTTGTATGTGACGTAGTTTTCATCTGTCGCGTGTGTATTAAACACGTTCAAATTGCTTTCCACGTCGGACGTTTCAAACAAGTTCTGTTCTTCATGATTGATATCAGTAAGTGCGATGACTAACGAACGTGGTGAGTTAGTGCGTGTTAGTTCGAGAGTTCGCGAGGGGCGTGAGTGGTGAAAAAATAGTGAGAGAGTCTTGGTGAGAGAAAAAGAGTGACAGACAGTAAGTTGGTGGGTGATGCGTGAGTTGGTGAGAGAGATAGAGTGCTAGTGAGAGACGTTAATGTGCTCGTTACTGCGTAAAGTAGTGAGAAAAATAACGGATCAAACGCACTCACGCACTCACACACAGGCTCAATCATTCACTTAGTGTCGAAGCGACGTAACTATGCGAGTAAACTGCTGCGAAGCAGCATTGGAGCGAAGCGACTTAGCTATCCGAATAAGCCGCTGCGAAGCAGCATTGGAGCGAAGCGAATAAACTATGCGAATAAACTGCTGCGAAGCAGCATTGGAGCGAAGCGACTTAGCTATCCGAATAAGCTGCTGCGAAGCAGCATTGGAGCGAAGCGACTTAACTATGCGAGTAAACTGCTGCGAAGCAGCATTGGAGCGAAGCGACTTAGCTATCCGAATAAGCTGCTGCGAAGCAGCATTGGAGCGAAGCGACTTAACTATGCGAGTAAACTGCTGCGAAGCAGCATTGGAGCGAAGCGACTTAGCTATCCGAATAAGCTGCTGCGAAGCAGCATTGGAGCGAAGCGACTTAACTATGCGAATGAACACGCACGCACTCACAAACTCACTCACTCACTCACTCACGCACTCACTCACTCAATCGCTTCGCTCGTTCGTTCGCTCGTTCGTTCGCTCGTTCGTTCGCTCGTTCATCCTTCGGATCTTTATTCTATCGTTGCACTTTGTGAGTGACTTTAGTTCTCTTGACCAAATATCTCGCCTAATCTCCCAGCATATATTACAATAATGGAATACCAATGTGAGATTTAAAATGTAGGAGTAGGTGTTGCTTATTGCTGCCTCACAAAATCGTCGCTATTTGATTGGTATTATCTAGACTATTTGATTGGACACGTTCGATATTTCACACATCAGGAGAATAGTCAATTGAACCTGAACATCTGATGATGAGCATGGACATGAAGAATGTGTATTCAGAATGTCTGTTCTAGGTGATAGAGTAGTGTTACTGCAATTCTTTTATGAGTGAGTGAGTGAGTGAGTGAGTGAGTGAGTGAGTGGGTGAGTGAGTGAGTGAGTAAGTGCGAGAGAGTGCGTGAGTGCGTGCGAGCAAGTGAGACCAGTACGACAATTCTACGAGCAGTGATCAAGTGATTAACCAATAAATAATCAAGCGAAACCCATCATCTTCTCTGGAAAGTGGCCTTTCCCTGGTGTGAGCTCATGGAAAAACCTACAATGTCTAATTGGACTTTACTTGGGAATTCAACTTAATATTATGATTGTCTGGTTCAATTCAGTGGTGATTACATCATCTCGTCATATATGACACTTGTTGTAGTTAGCTCATATACATGACACTGTTGTAGTTAGCTCATATACATGACACTTGGGTGACTTGCTCATATACATGCCACTTTTTGTGGCTAGCTCATATACATGACACTTGGGTGACTTGCTCATATACATGACACTTGGGTGACTTGCTCATATACATGACACTTGGAGCTCATCTTCATGATTTTGTCCAGGATTGAATAGTAACCAAGAGTGAGATTGCTTTAGAGCAAGAACAAGTGACCTTTTGAAATGATACTGGAACATCATAGTTACATTTTATCAGATACATAATCAATTTAATCACTGAAAAGTAAAACTCTCTATATATTGATTGTACTAACATGGCTGATGTCATGAGTCACCGTATGGCTTACTATAGTTTAGCTTATCAGGACAATCACACCAAACAGCCTCGAGCTAACCGTACAGTCTGATGGGAATTTTCCTTTGAGGCACATTATACGATAAGCACTGTATCAGCTTCATACTATCAGGGACATCATCAGATGGTTCCATGTCTTGAATCTCTTGAGCCACCCAAAAGAATGCAACAGCGTTAAGACGAAAATAACCGTGTGTGAAAGTGTACGTTTGATTGAGTTGGTTATATAATCCTAACATGCAGAACCTCATAATTTCAACCTAGTATCCAGAGCCTCGTACTCACCATAGGTTGTTACAAGCCCAGTGAGCTGACTGAAAAGCTCTTTGGTTAATAGCGTACAATTGTATAAAGGTGGAGATGTTTATTGATCAAGAGCATTTTAATGATATATTCGTAAAAGTATGCTGTTCCTGGCTAACTGATGTCAAGCATATATAGGAGATAGGTTGACTTGAGGGACTGATTGATACAAAATTCGTGCGAAAAGTGGAAAAAACGATCCGAGAGATATTCCTCAGTCATAGGATGTTAACAGATGTTGGGAGAAAACGAACGAGCGAACGAACGAGCGAACGAAAGAGCGAAGCGAGTTCGTGAGTGAATGAGTGAGTGGCGAAAATGAATAAATGAGCTCGTTCGTTCGTTCGTTCGTGAGTAGCGAAAATGAATAAATGAGTTCGTTCGTTCATTCGTTCATGAGTATAGCACTCCTAGTACTGCTTCGCAGCACTATTCGTTCGTTCGTTCGTGAGCATCAAGCACTCAAAGTACTGCTTCGCAGCACTATTCGTTCGTTCATTAGTGAGTATCAAGCACTCCTAGTACTGCTTCGCAGCACTATTCGTTCGTTTAGCGGTATATGATTGTATATAATCGCTGCCTGGTAAGCTGCAACGATATAAGGAGCTTAGTAAGTAGGTTTAGGGAGATTGGGAGTGAGGCTGACTTTGGATAAGTCAGCTTCTGTTACGATGTAGTTGATAGGCTAGTTTGGTTGACTTTGTGAACGTGCTTGACTATTAGCGCTTCGATGATTCGTGCTCACCAAAAAAGCTCAGCAGAGCTGATATAATACGATACACGTGAACCTTGGTTATTAACTATAGGGGGGAGCCCTATGTATATACTGCGGGGGTAGGAGTCAGGCGAACGAGCGAATGAACGAACGAACGAACGAACGAGCGAAGCGAGTGAGTGAGTGAGTGAGTGAGTGAGTGCGTGAGTAGTGAGTGAGTGAGTGAGTAGTGAACTCTGAGTATTTGAGAGGTTAGTGATTTCGGAGGTTAGCGATTTCGGAGAGAGTGAGTGAGTGAGTGAGTGAGTGAGCGAAGCTATTAAATGGGAGTTCGTTCGTTCGTTCGTTCGTTCGTTCGTTCGTTCGTTCGTGAGTATCAAGCACCCTATTACTGCTTCGCAGCACTGTTCGTTCGCTCATTCGTGGATATAAAGCACTCATAGTACTGCTCCGCAGCACTATTCGTTCGTTCGTTCGTGAGTATCAAGCACCCTAGTACTACTTCGCAGCACTATTTGTTCGTTCGCTCGTTCGTGAATATGAGGCACTCATAGTACTGCTCCGCAGCACTATTCGTTTGCTCGCTCGTTCGTGAATATGAAGCACTCATAGTACTGCTTCGCAGCACTATTCGTCCTATTGATTGTTTCCAAAGATCTGTGTAAGATTTCGATGGAAAAGTATCACAATAATCTAGGGAGTGGTTGGCCAACCAGCCTAGTAAAATAGTAGCTCATACAGATTGTACAGGTTGGGAACGTAACCCTATACGTAATAGAAAGTAGTAAATGACATTGGTTATGGTCTACAACCATACCCTATAACGATAGTAATAGCTTTTATACTAGTCCAGAATATAGTATACACATGGATAAAGTGTGTACGCTAACAGTTATCCAAAAGAACGAATAGTGCTGCGAAGCAGTACTATGAGTGCTTCATATTCACGAACGAGCGAACGAACGAATAGTGCTGCGAAGCAGTACTAGGAGTGCTTGATACTCACGAACGTGATTTCGTGAGTGAGTACCAAAAATGAATAAATGAGTTCGTTCGTTCGTGAGTAGCGAAAATGAGTGAGTTCGTTCGTTCGTTCGTTCGTTCGTGTTAAGATTAACCTCGTTCATATGGGACTGGGTGGATAACTGTAACTTGTACACCTAACAGTGAGTACCAAATTCTTTTGATTTGAAACATCCAGGTATGTGAATATCAAATGTGCTTGTGAATACCCAAATAAATTATCATGATGTAACACTTTTAACGAATGGTGTGGACAGTAATAAAGCTGAGAGAAGTGGAGGCAAAATGCTTGTGGGATGCTGGTGAGATTAATTTGAGAGTATTTCAGCCCTATGGGTATGTCGTTATGCCAATGGGTATGTGGTTACCCCTATGGGTATGCCAATGGGTATGTGGTTATGCCTATGGGTATGCCAATGGGTATGCCAATGGGTATGCCAATGGGTATGCCAATGGGTATGCCGATGGGTATGCCAATGGGTATGCCAATGGGTATGCCGATGGGTATGCCGATGGGTATGCCGGATTGAATTTTATCGCTTCGGTTTTTAAATTCTCTACTCGGTCACTCGCGACTCTAAAGACCAACAACTCACTCACGAACTCACTCTCGCGCTCTCGCACACACTCACTTACTCAGTCCAAATCTTGCTTTGATCACCAGGATTAGTTATTCAATTAAAAATGTCAAACTACATACATATATAGGTGACTTACCCTGAGCAATAAACAAATCTATGTAATCTTTTACAAAGCAATACTGCGTTGAAGATCACGAATACTCTTACTCAATTCTTAAACTCAACTAGTTTGTGTCAACCAGCATGTGTCAACCAGCTTGTTTCAACCAGCTTGGGTCAACCAGCTTGGATCAACCAGCTTGGATCAACCAGCTTGTGTCAACCAGCTTGGGTCAATACAAGTCCCTTGACTTGTATAACATGAAAACGTCACCCACGAAACAAGAAATGATTGAGGCCTTATCAAATATGGCACAATCTATACTTTTGATTATTGTTTAATGTTTGGTTTATTACAACTTGGTTCACCAAGACATACTCTGTCTGAGAAAATGTCATCTTGTTATACAAACGAGCGAGTGAGTAGTGAGTGAGTGAGTGAGTGATTGAGTGAGTGAGTGAGTGATTGAGTGAGTGAGTGAGTGATTGAGTGAGTGAGTTGGTGAATTTTGAATCATGCGGTACAGGTCTTTAGAGGTTAGTTTCAGTCACGCACTCGCTTCGCTCACTCAAGAACGCTCTCACGCACTCGCTTCATAATTTGAGGATTTCTGTCAATTAGCTGGTGATGTCAATTAGCTGGGGATGTCAATTAGCTGGGGATGTCAATTATCTGGGGATGTCAATTAGCTGGTGATGTCAATTAGCTGGTGATGTCAGCATAACCTTTGGGTTGTCAGATATTTGTCCATCTAGCTAATTGTGTGAGAACAAACAGTGCGTGAGTGTGTGAGTGTGTGAGTGCCCCTATGACGGTTCGCAATAATTTATCATTCAAAATAGTCGCTTCGCTCCATTGTCGCTTCGCTCCATTGTCGCTTTGCTCCTATCTCGCTCGCTCCTGTCTCGCTTCGTAGCAGTTCTTGCGAGGATAAACTATGGGATGCTCAATTTTGCAGATAATTCTCCAATAATCAAAGTATTCTATAGTAATTGTGTACAAGTTCTAATAAGATATCGGACTATATCAGATTGATATGTGTGATGAAGAATAATCAGAAAAGATTCTAGAAAGGTTGTATGTGACAATAGGCCTTCCCGCCTTCGGCTCTGCTGGGTCCTCTGAATTCATAATTGGCAAAGACAAAGAAGAAGCCAAGCGACAAGTAGGAGCGAAGCGAGTTTATAGTTAAACTGCGCAAAGGCGAACGAGCGAACGAACGAGCGAAGCGAGTGCGTTCGTTCGTTCGTTCGTTCGTGAGTAGCGAATTTAAGTGAGTGAGAGTTGGTCAGAGAAGTCACTCACTCACTCACTCACTCACTCACTCACTCACTTCGTGAGTAGCAATATTAAAAGTAACTATTATACGCTCGCTCGTTCGCTCGTTCGTTCGTTCGCTCGTTCGTTCGTTCGTTCGTTCGTTCGTTCGTGAGTAGCGAATTTAAGTGAGTGAGAGTTGGTCAGAGAAGTCACTCACTCGCGCGCACTCACACTCACTCACTTCGTGAGTAGCAATATTATAGTAACTATTATAAACTCCATACTAATTCATATGATTATAACTGCACTATTTATGATCTGAATATGATTTCTATATCTACGGTTTGGATACAATTATGGTCTTTGGAGAATCCAGTAACTGATGCTGTGTTTTGGGTAGCGAGTGAGACCCTTTGTGAGATTCTGTGTGAGATCCTGTGTGATCCCCAGACTCATTACGCAATATCTCCCCCGGTACCAAGCCACACAAACCATTCGAACAAACAAACTGAGTGATTTCATCAACTCCGTTCTATTCCACAAAACCTCAATCTCGATCAATAGAAACATATCACTCACTTGGAGTCCCCAGAATCACCTTTGCCATGATGTACCCAATAGGCAATCGCCTCTAAAGCTCTTGTTTTTGATAATGCTCAAAATAACCTCATCCTTGATGTTACTAACGTTTTCTGGTGACAAGTGCATATAATCATTCAGTTTAATGGCGTGGTTAGGCTTTGGATTGTTTTCCATCATGTTTCACCCACGAGTTTCGTCTTGTGGCTTCAGAATTAGCTTCAGACATGGAGTTTTGGCTGCATGTTTTTCATCCTGGTGTCCTCGTCAGTGTGCTCAGCTTCCTCATCATGCTCATCGTTAATCAGTTCTTACCAATCACTCACGAACGAACGCACGAACGAACGAGCGAAGCGAGTGAGTGAGCGCGTGAGTGAGTGAATGAGTGAGTGAGTGAGTGAGTGAGTGAGTGAGTGAGTGAGTGAGTGAGTGAGTGAGTGAGTGAGTGAGTGAGTGAGTGAGTGAGTGAGTGAGTGAGTGAGTGAGTGAGTGAGTGAGTGAGTGTGAACGAACAAAATCAGTGCGTGCGTGAGTGTGTGTGAACAATTCACCAAGTTCCAAAGGGCTTCGCTCGTTTGTTCTCACTCACTCAAAAGTTGACTACTCACTCACGCAGTTACAAATGAACAAACTCGCTTCGCTCGTTTGTTCTCACTCACAACCTCGCTTCGCTCGCTTGTTTGAATACACCACTATTGATTAATGTTTGGACAATTCTGCTTTTGGTTTCACCATATTGAGGACCTCCTTGCTCTGTTAAAAGCGATGCAAAACTCATAGCCTATTCATTACACTATTACTCTGGTTTATTGTGCAGTTTCGCGAATGTTCTAAATATGTAACTTTTAGTGTATGTTATATAAGTTGATGGACTTTGGTTGACCCAAGCTTAGGAGCGAAGCGACAAGTAGGAGCGAAGCGACTTTTATAGTTAAACTGCGCAAAGTAATAGTTATTCATTCCTGACTTCGTTCTTACCAATCACTCACTCACTCAAAAGTTTGCTACTCAATCAAGCAGTTACAAATGAACAAACGAGCGAAGCGAGTTTGTTCTCACTCACTCACTCAAAAGTACTCACTCACGCAGTTACAAATGAACAAACGAGCGAAGCGAGTTTGTTCTCACTCACTCACTCCAAAGTTCGCTACTCACTCACGCAGTAAATGAACAAACTCGCTTCGCTCGTTTGTTGATGAATGTTTGGACAACTCTGCTTTGCCCAAAAATTGTCAAATCAGGCCGTATTGTATCTTATTAAATGGTTAATAAAAGTAACGTCTGATAACATGCTCTACGATGATACATATTGTCATATATTAATCTGACTGGCTCTGACTGGCACTGACTGGCACTGACTGGCTGACTGGCTCTGCATCCAAATCTTGTATCAAATATTCATAATGCCTCTTTGCAAACTACACACAGTATGTCCGCTCAAACAACCGATCTCACTCGCTCTCAACGATACGACTCTCCGATCTCATTCGCGGATTACAAATTCTTATTCTCGCTTAACGATCGGCACCGTTTTGTTTATTGTCGCTAATTTACGAACCTAAACGAGCCAACCAGTCAATTAGTTGAATAGTGGGCTCGTTTATATATATACAGATATACAAGATATATAGAGATATAAATACACCTATACATATACATATACACATACATATACATATACATATATACACCTATACATTCACTCACTCACTCACTCACTCGCTTCGTCTCGTTTATTGTCGCTAATTTACGAACCTAAACGAGCCCACTATTCAAGTAATAGTTATATATATACAGATATACAAGATATATAGAGATATACAAGATATATACAGATTTATATATATATAAAAACACCTATACATATACATATACATATATACACCTATACATTCACTCACTCACAAATGAACAAACTCGCTTCGCTCGTTTGTTCTCACTCACTCACTCACTCGCTTCGCTCGTGAGTGAGTTCGCTCGTCGTGCCTCACCAAATCCATCCAAAACAAGGGGCAAATACTCAAAACAATCATGAGTGTTTCACAGAGTAAGTACAACACCTCCACCATCCAAACTAACATCCAGACCCACCGTCATTCAAGGTTGGGTTAACTGCCGAGGAAAAGAAACTCTATTCCCAACTATTCAAGCTCTTAGATCCTGAAAGTACTGGTATAATTACTGGTGAAAAAGCCAGGTTAACCTTTGAAAAGTCAGGGTTACCACCTCCAATCTTAGGAGAGATTTGGCAAATAGCTGATCAAAATAACCTTGGATTCCTCTCTCAGTTTGGTTTCTGTCATGCCATGAGACTTATTGGTCATACTCAAGCTGGTCAACAACCAACTCCAACTTTAGGTGATACTCCAGGTCCTCTTCCTAAGTTCGCCAACTTGGCCTATCTTCAACCTCAACCAACAAATGGTTCCTTTATGCAATCTCAACCTACAAGTTTGATTCCTCAAAACACTGCAACCAACAACTCCAAACCTCAAGACCCCATCAATATTACTCCAGCTGACTACCAAAGATTTTCTCAATTATTCATCAAGACCGTTGGGTCTGCAACTGGTGACTTGGGTGGAGCTCTGGCAAGGGACATTTTCTTGAAAGCTAAGCTTCCAACTCAAACCTTGGGTCAGATTTGGAGTTTGGTTGATAGGTATAATGTTGGTAAATTAAATATCGATGCCTTTGTCATTGCTATGCATTTGATTCAAAACTTGTTAAGTGGTAAACTTAATCAATTACCTCCTTTCCTTCCAGAAACTGTTTGGATGTCTGTTCAACAAAGTAGTGCACCTTATGCTTCTCGTCAACCTTCGCACTCTCTGATTGGTTCCCAACAAACAACCTTAAGACATTCTTCACAAATGTCTCAACCATCTCAACAAAGACTTTCATCACAATTGTCTCAACCTTCAAATAGAGATTCATACTTGGCCACCACTTTAAGTCCGGTACCAACAGGTTCCTCCTCCTCAATAAACGATGAATGGGTCATTACTCAATCTACTAAAGCTCAATATGATTCCATCTTTGATAACATCGACAAGGCTAAAACAGGTGAACTTAACCCAGAACAAGTGGCGGGCTTCTTAATGACCTCCAAATTGAACCAACAAGACTTGGCCTCAGTATGGGACTTGGCCGATATCCAAAATACAGGAATCTTTACCAAATTGGAATTCTCCATAGCTTTGGCCCTCGTCAATAAACGTTTATCTGGAGCAGAATTACCAAACATTGTCCCACCAGCTTTAATGGCGTCGTTGAGTGGGTTGGAATCGCAACCTCAGGTTCAAACGCAACCACAGGTTCAAACGCAACCTCAGGTCCAAACACAACCAAAACGTGTAAAATCCTCAATGGATGATCTCGTGGATATTTTTGGTGAGAGTGACAAATCTCAAGTTCCAGCAACTCAACCATCAACTTCAGCTAGTGACTTGGCTTTACCAAAGATTAGATCCACCTTGACGGGTTCTTTCAATCCAACCTCAAGCTTTGGTCAAAATTTGATGAAATCTCAACCTGAAGTTAAAGAGGATTTATTTACAAATACAAGGTTAAGTGAGCAACAAGTTCAAGGCCAAGTTCAAGGTCAAGTTCAAGGTCAAGTTCAAGGTCAGCTCACTGGTCAACAAGGTCAACTCACTGGTCAACATTCTGGCCTCTCTGGTCATTCTGGCCCTTCTGCTCCTTCTGGCCCTTCTGCTCCTTCTGCCCCTGGTCAAACACGTGCATTTTCACCAGAACACAAAACAATCAATTATGATGCATTAAGAAATGTTCCACCACCACCATTAAGAAAACCATCAAACCACGCTGCTAACGACGATTTATTGGCAGACCCCGAAACATCTGGACAATTATCACAAGCCACATCTGATATAGCCAACGTTCTGAATCAAATCAAATCATTAACCACGCAAACCACCGGGTTACATGAAAAGAAAATCCGGGCCGAACAAGAACTTGAACGGATATTAAGTGTCAAGGTTGAGATTGAAAATAAATTAAAACAATTAAGAACATCCTATGAAAATGAAGTGAAACAAGTTGATCAAGTTGAAAGAAACTTAACTATTGCAAGTGAAGAAACGGCAGCTTTAAGATCTCAAGCACTGATTTCAGAAGCAAGATTCAATGCTTTACTGAATGAATTAAATCAAAAGCAACTTGACATGGAAGCATTACAAAAAGAAAATAGCATTCATAAAGAGAAATTAGGTACATTGAATGCCGAAATTGCTGAATTGGAACAACAAGTTACTCAAAAATCAACTGAAAAGCAACAATTTTCAAATCAAGTATCTGTCAGAAAATCTCAAGTTCAAGTGTTACTTGTCAAATCCCAAGAATTGAGGAGTCAATTGATTGAATTGGAAGCTACAAATGAATCTCACTATAGAGACATTGTTAACTCCGGTGAAGAACATGCTCGTTTACTTGAAGAGCATTCAATGTTGACTTCTCAACTTGGAGCTGAAATGGAAAAACTGAAAAAATTGCATCAAGAGAGACTTTTATTACAAGAGAAGCAAGATGATTTAAGAAGGAAGCAAGAGGAGTATACTGAGAGTGTTAAGCAGCATGAACTTGAAGAGAAGAGGAGAAGTGATGAGCTTGAACAAAAGGCTCAACAAGAGGTTCTTGAACAAAAGGCTCAACAAGAGGTTCTTGAACAAAAGGCTCAGTCTCATCAAAAGGCTCAGTCTCAACAAAAATCTCTTGAACAGGTTAATGAACAAACTATTGAACCAGAGGTTAAAAGTAATGGCATTACAGGTACTGCTGCTGCCGCTGTTGCTACTGCCGCTGTTGCTACTGTTGCTGCCGCCACTGCCGGCTTATCATCTGTCCTCAACAAACAAGATGACAAAAAAACTGACTCCACAGAAGACAAAGAACCAGAAAAAATTAAAAAAGAGGTGAAAGTAACCAGTCAACCCAAAGAACAAACCAACGATCTTACCCTCCCTGGAGCTTGGGCATTGACTGAAACAACCAATGGGTCATCCATGGGAGGATCCAACTATGAAGATGAAACCCCCGTGACACTGCCCAGTGCATCTGACTTTCAATTCCCTCAACAAAACGTGGTAGGAGGGCTTGTGGGGATGCCTGGAGTACTTGTTGGAGTTCAAAGGACAGATTCATTAACATCGAGTGTTCAAAATAACGCCGCCTTGTCTGTACGTGATGACAATATCGAAGCCAGTGACCATGAAACATTGGGCAATGGAGATGATGAAGATGATGAACCAAAATCATTGGGTACGGAAAACTTTGAACAAGCGGAATCTGAACCTGATAAATCATCATCTGGAGGAGGATCCTTTGAAATTGTTAGTGCTAAAGATGCTGCTCCTATTGAAGAAGAATTCCCTCCAATCAGAGAATTGGAATATGATGAATCATCATCATCTTCATCTGACGAAGATAGTTTCGATCAAACCGAAGATTCATTGTCCAGAACCGGGACTGATAGAACTTTGAAGAAACTGACGTCACCCAAAGAAGAAACCGGATTTGACTTTGATAGCGCATTTGATGACTTGAAACCTGCAACCCCAGCCATTGGTAATGATATCTTTGATACAGATGATTTTGCTGGTTTACAACCAGCTAAAGTTGACAACACTCTGTTTGATTACCCACGTGACGATTCCGGAGTATTTGGATTTAATGGAGATTTTACCGTCAAACCAAATGTTCGTTTATCCAACGTTCCGGATTTCAGTGCAGCCAGTCAAGTGAATGGAGACAATGAAGATTCTAAGAATGACGAATGGGAACAATTATTTGCTGGGTTTGGAAATGGTGCGCCTGTTGATAGCGCTGTGTTGAGCCAGCCTGAGTTGGAGGGGAGATCTGTGGTGGATGTGAAGCCGGAGGGGATTGAGGAGTTGGTTGAGGAGTTGGTTGCCATGGGGTTTAGTCAGGAGCAGTCGTATGAGGCGTTGAAGAGGGAGAAGTGGGATTTGCAGGAGGCGACGAATTTTTTGTTAGATAACGCGTAAGCGACTGACGAACGAACGAACGAACGAACGAACGAGCGAAGCGAGTGAGTGAGTGAGTGAGTGAGTGAGTGAGTGAGTGAGTGAGTGAGCGTGTGATTGGACGAACGAACGATCGGACGAGTGATTGGACGAACCGTTCAGACGACTGATTTGACGAACCGAACGGGCGACTGATTGGACGAATGAACGATCGGACGAGTGACTGGACGAACGAACGATTGGGCGACTGATTGGACGAACCGTTCGGACGACTGCTTTGACGAACCGAACGGGCGACTGATTGGACGAACGAACGATCGGGCGAGTGATTTGCCGAACAAACCGTTCGGCGACTGATTGGACGAACCGTTCAGACGAATATGTTGGTGAGTTGGCAACTTGATGACTGGGTGAATTTTTAAAGTTTGTGTATGTGAATGAAAATTGTTAAACAGAATACTGTAGACGAAATAAAACTATGTCATCCGACAATAAACTGTGCTTGGTACTTTAACCATCCAGATCCAAAGCAATTACAGTCACATGGTGCTCATCTGGTTCATCTAGCTTGATGTTCCAATAGTTATCTTGCACTCAAGAACGATTTTAATGTCGAACGAGCAAACGAACGAGCGAAGCGAGTGAGTGCGTGAGTGAGCTCGTGAGTTCGTGAGTTCGTGAGTTCGTGAGTTCGTGAGTTCGTGATGTTCCAATAGTAATCTTGCACTCAAGAACGATTTTAATGTCACCCTCTACGTCCTGTACTCAAGTAGGTGATCCTCTCCATACTCCAGATTGTGCTTATGCAAACGCAGAACCCAACAACGTAACAATACATCTACAAACTAACGTTTCTTTTGATGGAAACCTCACAAGACTCATACCGCAAGCATCCAACAATAGCATAACTACTGAGTTGGTTGTGTAATTTATCATCTGACTGGTTGCAAAAATGTGTTATGTGCAGGAGCAAATGAAGTGGTTGTGAGTAAAGAAGCGGAGTGAGTGCGAGAAAGAATATGAATGGATACTTTTTAATATGAGATGAATGTGATCGCTGCGAAGAAAAGCGAAGCGAGACATATAGGTGACTATCGCTGCGAAGCAGCATAACGAGCGAAGCGAGAAATATAGTTGACTATTGCTGCGTATCAGTATAACGAGCGAAGCGAGACAATAGTGACTATCGCTGCCAAGCAGCATATCGAGCCAAGCGAGAAATATAGTTATAATCGCAAGCGAGACATAGTTATTGTCGCGAGCAAGACATAATTATTATCGCTGCTGCTTTTAATATATTGACAGCTTTAACTGATTCACCTTTGAAAGCTGATGTCTTAACAGCTTACCCACTTTACATGTTCTTGTATACACTGATGGTTGTATTTGGGTCTTTGTGATTTGCTACATTCTACATATTGATATCATTGGTGAAACGCCACAAAAGAATTACCGAAGAAGTTATCTACAGCCACAATCCAATGTATTTCGAGCGAACGAGCGAAGCGAGTGAGTGAGTGCGTGAGTGCGTGCGTGAGTGAGTGATTGAGTGCGTGAGTGAGTGATTGAGTGCGTGAATGAGTGCATAAGTGAGTGAGTGAGTACATTAATGCGTACTAAACAATGATAATTCGTATCATAAGACCCTTGATACTATGCATTATAAGCTCATGTGAAACATACAGAATGGTTGTATTAGGAGAATTGAAACTACATGGCCATTTTATTATTATCTGTGAGTTATGTCAGAGAACGAGCGAAGCGAATAAGAGCGTTAGTGATACCGTTAAATAGATATCGGTAAGGGTCTTAAGAGGTTAGTTCCATCACATAGTACGAACGGTTTGGCCAGGGCATTTTGAAGAATGTCTTTGGTCTTGAAAGAATTTTCAGTACAACTATGTAGGATGTAGGTGATTTTGCAAGTGAGTTGCATCTTGATTACGAGTAGTTTTATATGAGGGAGAATCGTGAGGGAATTATCCGTGATGGGCATTCCCTTTGTTTGGGCATTATTGACTGCTCAACATGAGATACAAGCGAGATTGGATACGGGTCCCAACAAGCGAACTAAAGATTGAACAAGGGCACTAAAGGTGATTTGACTAATTTTTGTGGTATGAAGGACATTGGATTTCATTATCAGTTGATGTTTGAAACTATCATCAGGTGATACTCAGCTTAGCCATATGAAATTGCTGAAACGGTGATGGATTTAATAAAAGTTAGGATGACTTTCTGTAGCTAATGGCTGCGAAGCAGCATTCGAGCGAAGCAGAATTCGAGCGAAGCGAGATTTACAGTAAAAATGAGCCACTGCGAACCAGATTCATAGTGAAGTAGAGCTACTGTGAAGCAGCATTCGAGCGATGCGAGACATATAGTTAACTATTGCAAGCGACACATATAGTGACTATCGCTGCGATCGTAGTGTATTGCACTATATTGTACTGTGTAAACTGTATTGAGCTATTTATTTTCAAGTGAATGCGTGAGTGCGTGAGTGCTTGAGCTCACTCATGAAGCACACCGGAATATCACTCACGAACGAGTAAACTCACGAACTCACGAACCCACCCACTCACCCACTCACCCACTCACTCACTCCCTTCGCTCGTTCGTTTTTTTGTTAGCTGTAAATTCGGGCTTTACTAGAATCTTGGTTCAACTATTTCGGTAGTTTCGTCTTGGCTAATCACTTGGTAGCTCCACATTGACAACTTTTGGTGTTGGCAGTTCAACTACTCCTTTGGTAGCGGTACCTTACCTGGCATCATATTCACCTCTCTTCATGGTTTACCCCGTAAACTTGTCCTCATGAAAATGAGTACTCTATAAATAGTACCATTTCAGCCCAATCATATACAGAATGGAAATAACACCAAGCGTGACATTTGAAAGGCATTTACAAAGCACACAGAGGTTACAATCAATGTCAATGTCAATATTTGATCAAGGGCTACACATAAACTTTGAAAGAACATGACCCTCAACTGAGGAAGAGACCTTTGAAAAGTCACCAAAGGTTCAAAGGGAGTGAGTGGCATTGACCGAAAATGACCAAACGCACTCTCACTCTCACGAACGAACGAACGAGCGAAGCGAGTGAGTTCGTGAGTGAGTTTGTGAGTGCAATGCAAAGTATAGTGCACCAACATATGAGTGAGTTCGTGAGTGCAAACATTTCAGTGAGTTGAGTGAGTGTTAGGTTTAGTTCAATTAACTCACTCACTCACTCACTCACTCACGCACTCACTCGCTTCCATCGTTCGTTCGTTATACATATATTCGTTGATGTTCAAACTAAAATTCACAAACTCACAGCTACTCACTTACTCTCTCAGATATTCTTACTCTCTCAGATATTCTTACTCACTCAGATATTCTTACTCACTCGCTTTGCTCGTTCTCTACGACTTTTAAAATCTCTCGTTCTATAACAATTCTTTGAGTTGTTGCATATCAAGTCCTTTGTATTACCAATATTCATTGGACGGTTTACATCTTTCTCAACCTGGAAGTGGATCATAGACATTCAAGTTATGTGAAAATTATGCATATGAGTGATTTACATATGACCTGATTAAACTCAGCAGTTTATGTGAAGTCGCTTTGCTCTGCGTTCTGTTAAGTCGCTTCGCTCCAAAGCTGCTTCGGAGTTGTTTATACGTTCTGTTAGGACGCTTCGCTGCTTCGTAGCAGGTTATACGTTCTGTTAAGTGGCTTCGCTCCAAAGCTGCTTCGCAGCAGATTATACATATTGTCGCTCCTATGCTGCTCGCAGTAGATTATACATATTGTCGCTCCTATGCTGCTTCGCAGCAGATTATACGTTCTATCAAGTAACCATAATGACCTGATTCAATTGGAAAATATTCACCAAATCTACAAGTTTATTATTCAAAATCACGATTTGATACACCCATTACACCAAGAGCATTTTCTATGACCTCCCTCTCTCTTTGATTCTTTATACTTTTAAACAAAGTAACAGTTGAGCCTTAATTATATAATAAACACCTGTACAGCCATGTATATGAAGGTATTTTTATAGATGAACATAGACATGTAACATAAAACGAACGAGTGAGTGTGTGAGTGTGTGAGTGTGTGAGTGTCTGAGTGTCTGAGTGCGTGAGTGAGTGCGAACTTTCGAGTAAGTGAGTGAGTGAGTGAGAAGTGAAATCACTCACACGCTTGGTTCTTCTAATCACTTCTCATTCACTCACGAACTCACGAACTCACTCAATGTCAATGAATTAACCAATGAAGATACGAAGAATATAAGAATATCTTACTCATTCAGTCATTCACGCACTTTTCAGTCAAAAGCTGGCTTCTCACGAACGAACGAGCGAACGAACGAGCGAACGAACGAACGAGCGAACGAACGAGCGAACGAACGAACGAGCGAACGAACGAGCGAACGAACGAGCGAACGAACGAGCGAACGAACGAGCGAACGAACGAGCGAAGCTCGTTCGTGCGTGAATGAGTAGCGAAAACGAACAAAGTGAGTTCGTGTGTGCGTGAGTAGGGAAACTTTGGGTTAGTTCGAACGTAGGGAATCTGAGTGAAATGAGCTCTGTGAATATGAAAGCGTGTTAGAACTCAACATGATATCTAAATAACATGATATATAAATAACATAATCTATAATTTTATTAATATAAGCAACGTTTAGTTTCAATACCATGATCATGTAACTTCCTTAGTTGTCCTTCGCTCGCTCATTCGTATGGAATTCTTTTCATTGAGTAATCATTGAAGGTGGAAAGCTATAATTAAAGCATAACGAGCTTACAGTACTCACTCATGAACTCATGAACTCGCTTTGCTCGTTCGCTCGTTCGCTCGTTCGTCTAAGTGAGCGAATGTGAGCGAATGTGATTGCGTGCGAGTGTGACTTCAGAACCAACCTCTAAGACCGCCCGGAAGGCCGATGTATCAAACCCATAGTTGAAAGTTATCTCCCGAGGATAGTTTTACTGTATCAATTTTTTTTACTATTCGCCTATTCACCCTGTTCTAATCACTTTGCTGGTGACGCTACTCATGAACGAACGAAAGAACGAGCGAAGCGAGTGAGCGAGTGAGTGAGTGAGTGAAAGTGATTAGAAGATCCAAGCGAGTGAGTGTTTTCACTTCTCACTCACTCACTCACGCACTCACTCAAAAGTTTGCACCCACTCACGCACTCACACGAACGAGCGAACGAACTAGCGAAGCGAGTGAGCGAGTGAGTGAGTGAGTGAGAAGTGATTAGAAGAACCGAGCGAGTGAGTGTTTTCACTTCTCACGCACTCACTCACTCACCCACTCAAAAGTTTGCACCCACTCGGGCACTCACACGAACGAACGAACGAGCGAACGAACGAACGAGCGAAGCGAGTGAGCGAGTGAGTGAGTGAGTGAGTGAGTGAGTGAGAAGTGATTAGAAGAACCAAGCGAGTGAGTGTTTTCACTTCTCACTCACTCACGCACTCACTCAAAAGTTTGCACCCACTCACGCACTCACTCGCTTCGCTCGTTCGTTCGCTACACTTCATCCCCATCATCCACAACCATCACATACCCTCCAACATCATTAAAAAAATCATAAATCATTAAAACCGAACGAACAAGCGAAAGAAGTGAGTGAGTGAGTGAGTGGATGCGTAAGAGAGTGTGAATGAGTGCGTAAGAGAGTGAGTGCGTAAGAGAGTGAGTGAGTAGCGAAAATGAGTGAGTGAGTGAGTGAGTGACTATCAGCACTCACAGTACTGCTTCGCAGCACTATTCGTCAGCTCTGAATACTGTAGCGAAAATGAGTTAGTGACTATCACCACTCATAGTACTGCTTCGTAGCACCATTCGTCAGCTCTGAATAGTATCCTCCACATTATGGCTGCAAATAAAACTCAAATACTCAGGTGATGCTTTTGACGTAGGACTAAATAAATAACGACCGTTTGTCTATTTCTTTTGCAGCACGTCAGCTCATGCACGGCAGTTACCAACGAGCTTGCGAGTCGTAATACATTTGCTCATACACGGCAGTTACCAACGAGCTGAGTCGTAATACTATTCATAAGAAATATGCACACTATAATCACACTACACTAATTGTTCATATACGGATTACACCTCTTGGTAAAGTCATAATGCCAGTCCATACCAGTTGTGTGGTCTACGTTATACTTGACCCTGAATTGGAATCTGCATTGCTCGCACAAGCACAAGCACACTCACGAACGCACGAACTAACGAACTGACGCATCCACGAACGAACGAACGAACGCACTCACGAACTAACAAACTGACGCACTCCCGAACCAACGAACTGACTCTCACACTCACTGACGCACTCCCGAACTAACGAACTGACGCACAGACTCTCACACTCACGAACGCACGAACGAACTAACGAACTGACGCATCCACGAACGAACGAACGAACGCACGAACGAACTAACGAACTGACGCACGAACGAACTCACGCACTGGCTCTCACACTCACTCACGTATTCACGAACTCATTCACTCACGCACTCACGCACTCACTCACTCACGCACTCACTCACGAACTCACTCACGAACTCACTCACGAACTCACTCACGAACTCACTCACGAACTCACTCACGAACTCACTCACGAACTCACTCACGAACTCACTCACGAACTCACTCACGAACTCGCTTCGCTCGTTCGTTCGTTCGTTCGTTCATTCGTTCGTTCGTCCGTCCGTTCCTACACCTTCATGCAATAAATATTAATTAATCAGCTATAATACACCCATGCTCAGCTCACTGAATTATCTGGCACAAGTCCTTCTCGCTATTAAACGAGGTTATTATGAATTTTGTCTCCACCTTTTCCGTCTTTTCCGTCTCCAACTCCTCCTGGTCCACTGGGTCGAGTACAGGGCTGGGGTACGGAATCGGGGCAGCCAATAACGAATTTATGGAACATTTGGTCATGACATCCTTGGGAGGATGTACTGAATCATGAGGTGGAGATGCTGAATCATGAGGTGGAGATGCTGGGAATGTAGGGTATGATTTTGATGATGGATAATACTTTGGAATTGATAATGGGTAAAACCTTGGGGTGGATGCAAATTTTGGAGTTAACGTTGGGAACTTGACAGTAATCGGGGCCAACTTCGGGGTTGTAATGGGGACTGAAATGGGAGCCAATTGCGGTGATGAGAGTGGAGCCAACTTCGGAGTTAAGAGTGGACCCAATTTCGGGGTTGATAATGGACTTGGTAATACCGATGGTTTTGCTGGCCAGCAGCACTCCAAGAAATTACGGGTACAGGCTTGACATTTATTATCAACCTTGTCTTCATCACACTTTTTTTTGCGCTTACGACATGTCAAGCAACCTGTCTTAGTTCTTCTCTTCACCAGTGGGTCCTTTTCTTTAGGAGCTTTTTCCACCTTTTGTTTTTTTAGGGCGGGTTGTGATTTGTCTTTGGGTATGGCATGTGGTTTTTTGGAGTCCATAGCGAGGTTTAGCACCTGCTGGTATGACTTGTAGTTTAATGGGAGTTCTTCCATTTAGCTATAAATTCCATTTGTAACGGGACATACGCTTTGAATATATAGCATTAGGCGTGGGGTCCCTAAATGGAAACCAACATCGAAGTGTGTAAGGAATCCATTTACGGCAATTTTTGTTTCGGCAACTAAGCGCGCTTCAAACAGAAGGTTTCCGCGAGCGCACCCCAAATTGTATTAAAGTGAGACGAGTGCGATCGGATGCGATCGGTCAGTACTGCTTTTTGCGGAAGAGCCTCTCGATGGCACGGAATCTTTGAGGAAGGAAACCGCGAGAAGCTCGGAAAAGTTTTCTCACATTGTTCTAGAACAAGAATGTGTGGAGACTAATGCAGATGAGACAACAGGAATCATATTGATCAGAGTATATGATCATAGTATATGATCATAGTATATGATCACAGTATATGATCATAGTATATGATCACAGTATATGATCATAGTAATTGATCATAGTGATTGACTACAGTATGATACGTATAGTGTCAAACATGGTTATGTACGAGGGTTTTAGTCATCTCTTTGTACGATTGCTTTAGTGTCACGCCAACTCTAAACTTTGTTCATGTGGATATCCATACAACGTGAACATTGGTGGAACATATAACATGTTTGGATAAACCATTCAATTGGTTCTTGATAGAATACAGATTGTACAAAATCGGCGTTATTGTACAAATATGAACGTCATAGCAATGTTGAAGGCCCCTTGATTTTGATGTATAAATAGATGAGATAATGTGAGGATTTGAAGAGTAAGGATGTCTAATAAGGAGAATTTTGGAAAGACTGAAGGTGATACGAGGAATCAATTTGCAAAGACTGAGGGTGATACAAGGAATCAATTTGCAAAGACTGAGGGTGATACCAGACATCAATTTGCAAAGACTGAGGGTGATACCAGACATCAATTTGCAAAGACTGAGGGTGATACCAGACACCAATTTGCAAAGACTGAAGGCGACACTAAAAATCACTTTGCAAAGACTGAAGGCGACACTAAAAACACTCAATCTAAAAACTCTGAACATGATAATCAATACGTTTTGGGTCAAACCAAAGGTGATAGCACCTCTCATGAATATCACCCTAATAAAAGTTGAATATGGTTTATAGTTTAAATGAATATGATGATTAACAAAGTGTAAGGTTGTCGTAACGCAAGGTTTATAATTGGTTGAAGTATCAGCATGGTTAAAAAATGGTCCCTAGCAGGATCGAACTGCTGATCTTGGCGTTATTAGCACCACGCCTTAACCAACTGGGCCAAGGGACCGAAGATGGTGAAATCGGACATCACTAATTTCTCGAGTTATCTGATCATTATCAGCATAACGAGCGAGCGAGACATATAAGCGAGACATATAGATGACTATCGCTGCGAAGCAGCATAACGAGCGAAGCGAGAAATATAGGTGACTATCGCTGCGAAGCAGCATGTCGAGCGAAGCGAGAAATATAGGTGACTATAGCTGCGAAGCAGCATAACGAGCGAAGCGAGAACTATAGGTGACTATCGCTGCGAAGCAGCATATCGAGCGGAGCGAAACATATAGGTGACTATCGCTGCGACGCAATCGAGCGAAGCACATATAGTTATTATCGCTGCACACACGAGCGAAGCGAGACACATGCTTGAATATGACTGCACACACGAGCGAAGCGAGACACATGCTTGAATATGACTGCACACACGAGCGAAGCGAGACATATAGTTAGACCCGTACTCACGCATTCACGCACTCAAAAGTTCGCTAATGACTGAGGCACTCACTCACTCACGCACTCACGCACTCACTCGCTTCGCTCGTTCGTGAGTTCGTGAGTTCGTGAGTTCGTAGTTATCGCTGCTGCTTTAAAGATATCGACAGTTAACTGGGTATTTGTTAGCGTTATAAAGTTATAGGCGCTGTCTGGTTAGTGGACAAGCGGTATTAACAAATTATTAGGTTGATGGAGGGTTGAAGCTAGCTATAGATTTGAGGTAGCTCCTGATAGTTTGGAATCAGCACACGAGCGAGCGAATGAACGACCGAGCGAATGAACGAACGAGCGAATGAACGAACGATCGAACGAGCGAAGCGAGTGGGTGAGTGAGTGAGTGAGTGAAGGCATGCTCATGCGTGCTTAAGTGAGGGCATGCTCAATGCGTGAGTGAGGGCATGCTCATGAGTGCGTGAGTGAGGGCATGCTCATAAATGCGTGAGTGAGGGCATGCTCATAAATGCGTGAGTGAGAACAAACTCGCTTCGCTCGTTTGAGGTGAGTGAGAACAAACTTGCTTCGCTCGTTTGTTTGGTGTAATCCGAAACAACTCACACATATTGAGTTGCGGAAACGAAGTTTGTTCTCACTCACTTCCTGACTCACTTTGCTCATTCGTTCTCACTCACTTCCTCACTCACTTGTTCGTTCAATGGAACTAACATCTAAACGGATAGCGTAAATTCCAGAATATAAACCCCCAGAAAGTGCTGCAAAGGTTCCCATAATTGAATGGCTGATGAATGGGCTTCAGGAGTGAATAATAGTCAAAATGGTCAGAATGGTCAAATGTTCGCACTCACTAACTCAGTTACGTAATGACAATATTGTCTGTACCGAATATAAAGCCTGTCCAATAGCTATTAGTCTGAGAATCCCATGGGATTCTAGCTTGTTAGCCTGTGGAAGCTGACAAGCAGCATATCTAGCGGAGCGAGGCATATCCATGCATACGGCTGCGCGCACGAGCGAACCGAGATATATAGTTAATATCACTGCGAAGCAGCATATCGTGCCGAGCGAGACATATAGGTGACTATCGCTGCGAAGCAGCATATCGAGCGAAGCGCTTATAGTTATTATCGCTGCACGCACGTACAAAGCGAGATATATCCTTGAATAAGGTTGCACACACGAGCGAAGCGAGACATATAGTTAGATCTTACTCACGCATTCACGCACTCAAAAGTTCGCTAATGACTGAGGCACTAACGCATTCACGCACTCAATCACTCACTCACTCGCTCGTTCGCTCGTTCGTAGTTATTATCGCTGCTGCTTTTAATATATCGACAGTTAACTGGGTATTTCACTATACCTTTTAAGTGTTTGTTTCAACACCTAACCTCTAAAGACCCATGCTCACCCACACTCAGTAACTCACCCACACTCAGTAACTCACCCACACTCAGTATCTCACCCACACTCACTCTCACCCGCACTCACTCACACTCACTCCCTTCGCTCGTTCGCTCGTTCGTTCATGAATGAGTAGGGTTTTTTTGATTTAATACCTATAATTTAATCTCAATACTTTCAATTATCTTTGGACAACAATTGTATACTGATGATTGACTTTGGTATTTTAAAAGGTATCCTTGAGTGTTTTCAGGTTCGGTAATTTGATTAAACAATGAGAAGCTAGGAGTAAGATTAAATAAAGATTATTCAAATTTTTTCAATTGGTATTGAAATCAAGCCACCAATATAGTATTCACAGAATTGCCTTAAATCATTTACGAGCGAGTGAGTGAGTAGTGTAGTGTGAGACCATGAGTGAAAGAATTTGTGAGTGAGTGAGTGCGTGAGTGCGTGAGTGAGTGAGTGAGTGGGTGCGTGAGTGAGCAAACTCACTTCGCTCGTTTGTAAGTGAGTGCGTGAGTGAGTGAGCAAACTCGCTTCGCTCGTTTGTAACTCCTACATACTACACGTGGTTGCAAATAATTGACGAAATTGAGGTATGCACACAACCTTAACAAAGCACACACTTGTTCTTGCTCACTGTTGCAAAAATTACCATATTGAGCCCAAAACACAATGTACTCATTAAACGAGCTCTGTGTGACGTTTTAAACAGTCAAACATATTAGGTTGGTGCTCAACGTATTATATGGTTGGTGCTGTCAAAGGTAAACAATGTAAGGTGGTTCTTTCAAGTCTGTACCACTATCGTTAGTTTGCAATGTATCTCATTATGGATGTCATCTTATTATGATGGTTGCTTTCTTCATGATTTCATTTGCACCCAAAGAGGCATTTACGCTTGGTAAACACTACATGCAAAGTCCAGTATATAAGTGAAGCTTAATCCTGTTCGTTTCATCATCAAACACAACAACACTACCACCACCACCACCACTATAATGAACCCAGTCACTCTTATTGCTCTCGCTATTGCCGGTTTCTCAGCACCAGCTTATGCTGGTACCACTAAAGGTATCGCAACATATTACAATCCCTCTGTCGGATACGGTGCTTGTGGTAACAGAAACAGAGACCTGGACTTGGTTGTGGCCATTCCAAAGGGAATTTTTGACAAGTCCACTCCCAACGGTAACCCAAACAAAAACAAGCTTTGCGGTACTCACATCAGGGTTACTCGTGGTAACAAATCAGTGGTTGTTAAGGTTGTGGACAGCTGTCCGGGATGTGCCTCCAACCATTTGGACTTGTCCCCAGGTGCTTTCAACCACCTTGGACGCCCAGCAGAAGGTGTCATTCCTGTCACCTGGAAGTGGATTTAAGTTCTGCGAGCATGCTAAAGCATCCTGGCTAGCCCAGGATGCGAGCCCTTCCAAGTATATAAATCATCAGTTACTCGTGGTAACAAGCATGTGGATGTACTGGAGATTTAATCTTTTATACCTGTACTCGGTGAGTACAACTAATACATAATTTGATAATACACTTGTAAACGAGCGAACGAGCGAAGCGAGTGAGTGAGTGAGTGAGTGAGTGAGTGAGTGAGTGAGTGAGTGAGTGAGTGAGTGCGTGAGTGAGTGACTGAGTGAGTGAGTGAGTGACTGAGTGACTGAGTGAGTGACTGAGTGACTGAGTGAGTGAGTGATTGAGTGACTGAGTGAGTGACTGAGTGACTGAGTGACTGAGTGACTGAGTGAGTGACTGAGTGACTGACTGAGTGACTGAGTGACTGAGTGAGTGACTGAGTGAGTGACTGAGTGACTGAGTGACTGAGTGAGTGAGTGACTGAGTGACTGAGTGAGTGAGTGACTGAGTGACTGAGTGACTGAGTGAGTGACTGAGTGACTGAGTGAGTGCGCGCGTGCGTTCATTTTCGCTACTCACTCACTCGCTTCGTAGTAACTTTTGCTTCGAAAGCAACGATGACAGAGTTGTAGCACTCTTCACTAGTTTTTCACTATACAGCAAACTCTCTCATGTCACTACGGACTCTCTTCATGTCACTATTTCACCATCTTACTAACGAAATCTTACTACTCACTCACTCAACAAGCAAAGAATTCTTACTAATTATATTCTTATACTGCAACTTTTTTCTCTTTCTTCAAAGGTCCCTCCCTTTAAAAGTTTGTGAATCTCACCCAAAGGTCCCCCCTCTGCAAAGTAATAATTACTCATTCAATCCTCACTCGCTCAAAAGTTCGCTACTCACTCACACTCACTCTCACTCACTCTCTCACTCACTCGCTTCGCTCGTCTTTGTATGGCTGTCTACTTTGCAGCCATACTTAGTGCGAAAACCAGTGAGTGAGCGAAGCGGTTTTAACAAATATTATCAGTATGCATTATAAATGTACAAGATTAAAAAGTATTGTTATACATTATCAGCACAGTGTGGTAAACTACTGTGTGGTTAAAGAGGTGAGTCAGTATCGAACTTTGTCTCAGCAAGTCATATGTGTGAATTGTCTGGTATCAAATTGATGTGTTTTGGTGTAGTTACTTGATATTTGGAGTATGACAGTGAAGGGACGAGCGAACGAGCAAACGGCGAGTGAGTGAGTGAGTGAGTAGCGAACTTTTGAGTGGCGATTTCTATCAAGTTCATAGTAATCTCTATAAAGTGTGGGGTTTACAGGAGTTCATATTCAGGCAGCTGACTCTTTTAGTTGGCACTTTTTTGGAAGCAATTTCAATGTACATCAAGATCAACACCCTAAAATGTTTTGTAGTATGGTTGTTGAGTTACATTCACGAACTCACTTTCAAACGAGCGAAAGAGCGAAGCGAGTTTGCTCACGAACGAACGAACGAACGAGCGAAAGAGCGAAGCGAGTTTGCTCACGAACGAACGAACGAACGAGCGAACTCAATCACGCACACCCACTCACGCACACCCACCCACTCACTCGCATTCACAAGCCTTTGTCGCATTCACACAGGTTGAGTGGGGGTTCTTGCAGCCAATAAACCGAAGAATAGTAACAAACGAGCGAAGCGAGTTTGTGAAATTTCCCTTGTTTATTCTCTTGTGTGTAGTCCTGGTTTAATGATTATGTCCATTTCACACCCATGTAGGAGCCCACTGGAGAGTCCCGTTCCCATTCACCCACTCACTCATTCACTCACTCACTCACAAACTCGCACCCACTCGCTCATTCACTCACTCATTCACTCACTCATTCACGCACTCACTCACTCGCTTCGCTCGTTCGTTCGTTCGTTCGTTCGTGAGTAGTGTAGTGTGAGACCATACACCACCAACTACTCTCTCTAGCTTTGTATAAACCCAATGGTATAACACCCTATAGATTACATTGTATAATAAACTCCCTCCATTCTAAAAACAATCACCCTGTTGTTAAACAATATTTATAAACTCACCATTCGTTTGGATAATCAGGCAATTGGAGCATGACTGAGTTCTATGATTTTGAACCTTTTTTTAAGTCTATACCTAAATAAACCAATTCAATCATCGATAAATGCAAAATCTACCAATAATCCTATTTTGCATATTCAAGACATGGGCAATTTTATCACCACTAAAGTTGAATGTTACACCTCTGGCCTTTAATGTGTGTAAACATAACAACCACGTATGAAACCATATCAACCACTTATGAAACCATATCAACCACTTATGAAACCATAACAACCACTTATGAAACCATGACAACCACATATGAAAACATAGCAAATCTTATGGTAACAGAGCTATTCTTCAGTGTACATTACAGCAGTAAATTACTTGTAAAAGCGTGTTCGCGAACATTCAAATTATGCACCAACCAAGCTCTTTCTCAGCCAATTGGTGCGTGTCGGTCAGTACGCACAAGTGGACCGGAGACACACACCCAAAGTTCAACTACGAGCTTTTTAACTGCAACAACTTTAATATACGCTTTTGGAGCTGGAATTACCGCGGCTGCTGGCACCAGACTTGCCCTCCATTGTTCCTCGTTAAGGTATTACATTGTACTCATTCCAATTGCGAGAACAAAAAGGCCCGTATGAATACAGAATGCAAATGGCGAGCAAAGAGCGAGCAATGAGCGAACAAATGGCGAACAAATGGCGAACAAACTGACGCACTCACTCATTCACAGACTCACTCATTCACAGACTCACTCATTCACAGACTCACTCATTCACGCACTCACTCATTCACGTACTCACTCATTCACGCACTCACTCATTCACAGACTCACTCATTCACAGACTCACTCATTCACGTACTCACTCATTCACGTACTCACTCATTCACAGACTCACTCACTCACGCACTCATTCACAGAATCACTCATTCACGCACTCACTCACTCGCTTCGCTCGTTCGTTCTTACAGGTCCTCTATCAAAAAATCTAGATGCTCTGAATGAGGTTAATTCCATTGATACTTTGATCATGTCTATGGTGGCCCATTCCCCAATAATGAAATTTAAGTGAATGCATTTCATTGAATCCGCAACTGATTGAGATTTTGAGTGAGATTGTGAGTTGGCCAACTGTCAGAGTTGGTAGAGAATGTATGAGAATATGAAGATATACGGGGATATTTAAAGGGGAATTAAAACCATCTTTTTGGATATTTATCAGAGAATATATGCGAATTTATAAATATATTAAGATGTTCATATCAAGGATAGAAACGACTGTGATATATACAACTAGTGAATTCTTTGTGATAATCGAATCATTTGTACCTGAGTAAGTAACCTTGGGAAAGTGTACCAAAAGACCTGTACCAGACCATGTTGAGTGCGAGTGCGTGAGTGAGTGCGTGAGTGAGTGATTGAGTATCAAACACTCATAGTACTGCAGTACTTTTTGTGGGACCTTAAAGAAAATTCATAGTTCTGCAAATGACCGTTACCGTTCACGAACGAACGAACGAACGAACGAACGAACGAACGAACGAACGAACGAACGAACGAACGAACGCACTCACTCACTCACTCACTCTCTTATTCACTCACCCACGCACTAACTCACTCACTCACTCTCTTATTCACTCACCCACGCACTAACTCACTCACTCACTCTCTTATTCACTCACCCACGCACTAACTCACTCACTCGCTTCGCTCGTTCGTTCGCTCGTTCGTTCGCTCGTTCGTTCGCTCGTTCGTTCAATCCTCAAGAGCATTCTGTCATCAGTGACACAAACACCTCATCTCAATTAGAGTTTATAAGGCGAGGAGCCTCGGCTAAAAGATCAACAAAAGAAAGGAGCCGAAGCACAACAACCCCCTATTGATATCCCTTTTGATCATTTTGGGTCTTTTTTGATCCCCCTATATATTTTATTTGTAATCACTATTAAATCTATATATAGTTTATACGTAATCAAATCAAGACACTCACTGCGAAGCGAGTGAGTGAATTTGTGGGTGAGTTTGTAAGTGAGTTTGTGGGTGAGTTTGTAAGTGAGTTTGTGAGTGAATTCGTGGGTGAGTTTGTGAGTGAGTTCGCTCGTAGTAAGTTCGCTCGTTCGTGAGTAAGTTCGCTCGTTTGTTAGTTCTCAGGCTTTCACTTTACATTTCACACCTCACTTTATCCAATATCATTCCTGAGTGCGTGAGTGCGTGAGTGAGTGAGTGCTCCAGAATATCGTCTAATGGTGTTTGAGGTTGTAAACTTTATTTATTAATTTATGGATCTGCTGTGGTCAAGTTTGAGGCAATAACAGGTTTGTCTGACACTCTACACTTGGTTTATCAATGAAATGAACTGAACAATATCATGAAAATAAACTAAACAATATCATGAAGATGAACTAAACAATATCATGAAAATAAACTAAACAATGTCATGAAGATGAACCAAACAATGTCATGAACATAATGAATTTAACAAGTAGTGTACTCTATAAGCATTTTTGCATTGATTGCTAAATTTGATCTAAAGTGCCGAGCGAAGCGAGTTTGTTTGTTTGTTCGATATCGAGCGAAGCGAGACGTATATTTGAATATCGAGCGAAGCGAGACGTATAACTGGGGACAAACACACTAATCAAACGCAAGGAGATGGGTAACAAATTAAAAGAATTCACCACTCGCGAAGCCGGACATGTAGTTGGAATGATACCCACCTCCAAATACCCCTACCGCAATAATCTGTGTAATTCACGTACTCACTCACTCACGCATTCTCACGCACATTCTCACACTCTCACTCACTCTCACGCACATTCTCATATGTAAGACGTTTCAGTTCCCTCGAACAAACTCGCTTCGCTCTTTCGTAACTAGAGAATTCATACACTAACCAAACAAGCTGTTTGCATACTGTTCAAGGAGAATCTAGGGGTTGATGTTAACATAAAAGTCAAGACAAATGAATAAACTACATAACCTTAATACCCTTCATGACCTTAACCAACTTGTTCACTCTCTTACAAATCTCTAAAAAATTGTCAAATATCACATTAAAGGGGTACCTTCCACATTGTTCAAACCGATCGTTCAACATCGTTTGATTTGTGCGTCAATTTCATCTATTGTTCATTCATGTGAGGTACAAGAACAAGGAAAATTCGTAATGGAACAACTAGGTATCGAATGTTGATGAAAATTAACAATCAACAAAACTGTATGATATACTAAAGTTAACAATACTAGATGTGCATTACTTCTTGTTAAGAGATGTACGTCACTACTCGTCAAGTCGTATGTCACTCAACAATCATGCACTACATGTTGTTTTTGGATCTACAATTATCCGCTTGGAGGGTTATATATTAAGACACAATGTCTAACTAAAGCACGGCACTGCTCATATCAAAAAGGTCACATAGAGAGTAAGAGATGCAAAAGTGGTAAAAAGAAATATATCACAAACGGGAGAGAGCCAGTCGCTTAGAAGAGCAAGGCAACAGCGGCAACAGCAGCGAAACCGAACTTAAGAGTGTTGGCAGAGTTTTCAACTGGTTCTGGAGCAACGGTTGGAACAGTTGGGTTTTCTGGAGCTGGTTGAGTTGGCTTGGCTGGGGTTTGGGTACAGTGGTGGTCAGAACAAGAAGTGATGGTGACAAGGGTGTGCTTGGTGGAGGTGGTGACAGTGGTGACTGGTTCTTCTGGCTTTGGTGCTGGGGTGTGGTCTGGAGCACTAATTGGGCCTTGAATACTAGTGACTGGTTCTTCTGGCTTGGTTGGGGTGTCTGGCTTGGTTGGGTCTTCTGGCTTGGTTGGGGTGTCTGGCTTGGTTGGGTCTTCTGGCTTGGTTGGTGGCTTAGATGGGTCTTCTGGCTTGGTTGGAGTGTCTGGCTTGGTTGGGTCTTCTGGCTTGGTTGGGGTGTCTGGCTTGGTTGGGTCTTCTGGCTTAGAAGGTGGCTTAGATGGGTCTTCTGGCTTGGTTGGGGTGTCTGGCTTGGTTGGTTCTTCAGGCTTGGTTGGGGTGTCTGGCTTGGTTGGGTCTTCAGGCTTAGTTGGAGTGTCTGGCTTGGTTGGTTCTTGAGGCTTGGTTGGGACATCAATTCCACCTGGGGCAGCTGGAGCAGCACCGTCAGCAAGGACAGAGGAAACGATAGCGGCAAAGACGAGGTTCTTGAATAACATTTTTAAAAAGAGTGAATTAGTTGGTTTGAATAAGGAATCAAAATGGGTACATTTCCATCTCCTTATATACTTCAAAACTTACCCGAAATCCATATGGAAATCATGCCCGAAAGTAAAATTGCAAATCATTATTAGATAAATATTACACAAGCATACCGGTAAAGTATATTTCAATTAACAGTGCATTAACTTAACCAACCACTGCTTCTAAACAATCTAACCGAGAATTTTACGAGCATGTCTACCCCATACTAATTAAACCCAAGAAAATGGTTTCTACAGACACCAAGAACACCCCAATGGATATTGACTAGTTGACTTGACCTTTGGACTTGTAATGAATCTCAACATAAGAAGCACCGCTCTAATTCCACCCGATCCCTCCAAAATAGGCGTGAAAAGTTTTTGTCCCCTTGTCTATTATTGGTGGGTACAATGCTATTCCTGGTGATTGCAGTGCTATTTTTGGTGACTTGTGAGTACACAAATGTATTGACAAGGACACGAATTGTTCTTTTTCAAAAGGATTTGATTTAAGTGGTGGTGCTTATGGAGGATAGAATTGTATTTTGGTGTAGTTGACTTTAAGTGGTGATGCTGATGGATGACACAATTGTATATTGGTGCACCCGATTTGTTGATTAGATTTAAGTGGAGGTGCTGATGAATAACACAATAGTGTTCTAGAGCACCCGATTTGATGATTTAAGTAATGGTGCTGATTGTATTCTCAAGCACCCGATTTGATGATTTAAGTAATGGTGCTGATTGTATACTGAAGCACCCGATTTGTTAATATTGAAAGGAGTTAAACTTTACTCGTGGTGCTGATGAAGGTTAAAATTGATCAAGTCAATTGGTGATTGTTATAGGATTGTGTTTCAGGTTTATGTATATAGTTTACCGTTAGGATCTACATCACCAAGTGGTGGCTTTAGTCCAAGTGCGAGAAATTTCATCAGTATGTATTTTCATAGCCATGATTACGATCAAATTAATAAGCGAGATGAGATCGTTTGGTATAACTTATTATTATCATGACATATATATTACACAGATGTCACAAAGAGTTTATATCAACTCCACAAATCGCTTAAATGTCACAGAATTGACACACAATATCACATACACTCAAAAAGTCTCATACACTCTTAAACTTTAATACACTCCAAAACGTACAAAGATGCAATAGTTACAAAGAGTCCAGAAATGGGCCAATAATCAATGTTTGTTGTGCATTTTTCTAGAAATTACACCTAGGAATTCAGTATATGCATTAATTTCGTTGACTCACACCACATGCAATGTGTCCGGTAACGGGAAACATAAGTACATTCTGTTCCAATACATTAGGGGTTACCAGTGGGGTTCATATTGCTCTACGAGTTTGTGGGACTTGGTCTTTTGGTGTTTTGGTGTTTGGGGTTTCTACAGGTTCATTCCATCCCTTCACAGTTTACAGGGTTGAGATTGTTGAATGGTTTTATCAACATGCTGCAATAGTACATTTGACACGAAGTTTTTTATTGTTAAAAGGTTCCTTTCAATTGGCAGTACAAACACGTGCTTTGTTTGAATAAAAATAAGGTTTTATTAGGGTCTTTATAGGTTTGGAGTTGAGGAATAAAAAATGGTCCCTAGCAGGATCGAACTGCTGACCTTGGCGTTATTAGCACCACGCCTTAACCCGAACGAGCGAAGCGAGTGAGTGAATGAGTGAAAGAATTTGTGAGTGAGTTCGTGAGTTCGTGCGTGAGTGAGTTCGTGAGTTCGCTCGTTCGTACGTGAGTGAGTGACGAGAAAGTATCACGCACTCATAGTACTGCTTCGCAGCACTATTCGTACTATTCGCTCATCTTCACATCAACCGCCATCTCAATCAACAATCCGTTCCATTATTGCGTACGGGTCTTTAAAGGTTTCAATACTGTTTGCTATGACTCTATGATAAACGTCTTTTGTATGGAGTGTTCCCCACAATAATGGACTCTTTAAACCTGCTTCTAAAACTCAGTGATGGATGTCGTCATGACACTACATCGCACCGCCTAGAGATTGGTGTTCATTCTGAGATTTTCACAAGGGGGGACCCTTGGGTATTGGGTGCAAAAAAAGTATTCAACCTGAAATTCACTCAAAAGTTTGGTACTCACGAACGAGCGAAGCGAGTGAGTGAGTGCGTGTGTGAGCGAGCAGCGAAAAAGAACACTGATTGAGTGAGTAATTCAGTGCGTTCATAGCAAATTCGGTAGGTTCAAACAGGCGACAAACGAGCGAAGCGAGTTTGTAGCTCTTTCCTCCTCTTCCCAAATTGCTGCTTCCACAGTGAGTGAGTGAGTGAGTACTGAACTGTATTGAAAGTGATAGGTACATCCACAGTCAAGACGAATCTGATTATTTAAAAATCATTATTGATTGGTTTGAGTATGATAGGGTGCACATGATAACTGACTATATTTGTTAAATATATGGCCAATATTCAATCATATTCATGGTGAACTATATTAAAGTAATACATTAAACTAATCTATTAAACTCCCCTGGAACCTTTAAATTTACTGCACACATTCATGGGTAATATCCGAATAGAAGAATGAGATAGCGAGTAGGCGAGTAATCGAGATAGCGAAACCAGTAAAGAGTAAACCAGTGGTTAATATTAACAAGTAATTATGGTTGAATCAAAAAAATAGTTTAATGTAACAAACCTCTAAAGACCCGTACCGCAATAATGTAACAAATCACCCAATAACTCACGAACTCACGAACTCACGAACTCACGAACTCGCTTCGCTCGTTCGCTCGTTCGTTCACCTCACATTCCCTCTGCTAAAGTTATTCATCAAGTTAATAAAAGTATTCAATCAAAAACCAACACCTTCAAATACCCTTTATCTTTATGGAGGGTACTGCGTAGGTTGTCATTGCAGGTGTATCGAGGTGGTGATTATTATTCTGATTATAGCAAGCTTAGTGATTTGATAGAGGTTGAGGGAATTCGTGTGTAAATACAGAGACGAATGAGGGAGGGAGGGAGTGAGGGAGGGAGTGAGGGAGTGAGTGAGGGAGAGAGGGAGTGAGTGTGAGCTTGTGAGTGTGTGAGTGTGTGAGTGTGCGACTGCGACTGCGACTGCGACTGCGACTGCGACTGCGACTGCAACTGCAACTGCGACTGCGACTGCGACTGCGACTGCGACTGCGACTGCGACTTCGACTTCCACTTCGACTTCCACTTCGACTGCGACTGCGACTGCGACTGCGACTGCGACTGCGACTGCAACTGCAACTGCAACTGCAACTGCAACTGCGACTGCAACTGGGACTGCAACTGCGACTGCGACTGCGACTGCAACTGCGACTGCAACTGTGACTGCGACTGCGACTTCGACTTCCACTTCCACTTCGACTCAACTGCTCTGCATATATTCAATTTATCTGTCCTTCAGAGGTTTGATCCAATTCACAAGATCCAACATGATCAGAACATAGCAAGGTTGGTATACAGTTGGTATAGAGTTGGTATAGAGTTGGTATATAGTTGGTATATAGTTGGTATAGAGTTGGTATATAGTTGGTATAGAGTTGGTATATAGTTGGTATAAAGTTTGGTGAACAGTCCGGTGCAGAGTCCAGTACAGAGTTTGATGCAGAGTCCGGTACAGAGTCCAGTACAGAGTCCAGTTCCTCAATAAAAGAATACTGTTTCATGAATTTGGTTCCTCACAACAAATTACATTGCAAAATTGCCTTCATACTAAGTCGCTTGTTAGTACTTGTTCGTTGGTTTGATTGCAAAATTACGCTTGTCGAACGAACGAACGAACGGACGAGCGAAGCGAGTGAGTGAGTGCGTGAGTGCGTGAGTGCGTGAGTGAGTGAGTGAGTGAGTGCGTGAGTGAGTGCGTGCGTGAGTTCGTTCGTTCGTTCGCTCGTTCGTTCGTTTGTTCGTTCGTTTGTTCGTTCGTTTGTTCGTTCGTTCGTTCGTTCGTTCGTTCGTTCGCTCGTTCGTGAGTAGCGAATAATTAATATGTCCTGCGAAGCAGAACTACTAGCAATACGTGAGTCCGTGCGAGTCAAGACTACATTTAATCCTTTTGACAATACGTTTATGTGAGTATGGCATTTGTTTAACCAAATCAAGTGATTAGTGAGTAGCGGTTGTTATTGAAAGTAATAAAAGTTTGTAATACTATACGAGAACAGATTTAGCATTTTGGATTTATTTACAGCACTTTCAAAGCTTTTAAAGCTCTTTGAATATCACTTTTGCCAAGTGTTGATACCGGATACTTGCTGATTCGAGTTGATTGCGTGAGTGAGTGAGTGCGGTACGGGTCTTTACAGGTTAATTGATCTTTGAGATTCGAGTGAGTGCGTGGGTGCAGTAAGGGTATACAGGTTAATTGATCTTTGAGCTTCGAGTGAGTAGCGAAATCTTTAATACAAACATATAAGTGAGTTGTGAAATCTCAAAGCTATGGATGAATTTTATGATTTAATAAGATATGTATGATATCTATGACTTTTATAACTTAACAAGAGATGTGTACATCTATTGAATAAAATATTTATACAACTTCTAAGATTTGAATATGGCTAATTTCTATGGTTCCTTTGATTTTTGAAAAAGGTTTGGAATGAGATTTATATGATTTGTGATTGATACCAGAGTATAAACCTGCAAAGAAATCATACAGTTGACAATAGTATTTTGAGTGCACTATTCATATTATTCTTGCGAACGAACGAGCGAAGCGAGTGAGTGAGTGAGTGAGTGAATGAGTGAGTGAATGAGTAGCGGATGAACAAAAGCGAAGCGAGGGAGCATGTGAGTGAGCTTGTAAGGTAACCTTGTCTCACGAACGAACGAACGAACGAACGAACGAACAGACGAACAGACGAACGAACGAACGAACGAACAGACGAATAGACGAATAGACGAACGAACGAACAGACGAACAGACGAACAGACGAACAGACGAACAGACTCATTCACTCACTCACTCACTCACTCACTCACTCACTCACTCACTCACTCACTCACTCACTCACTCACTCACTCACTCACTAACTCACTCACTCACTCACTCACTCACTCACTCACTCACTCACTCACTCACTCACTCACTCTAACTCACTCACTCACTCACTCACTCACTCGCTTCGCTCGTTCGCTCGCAGCCATTTATCGAAATGAACAAACGAGCCCCCAAATCAAGACTAAAGTGAGTGAGCTGCAAATTCACCGCAATTGTTATGACATCATCAAAGTGTTGTGATTTATGATCAAAATCATAGTGTTGGGTATTCTGATATCGCAGTTGATCTTGAAGACCCAATGGCCGAGCAAAGTGACGGAGTAGGTCTCACTCTGATCATTCTCTAGTTGTAATACGAGCTTCTCATATTTAATGTGTGTTTGTCTAGAGGTGTATTTCGCTTGCATGCTGGCTTTTATTATACGCTTGTGTAGGCTTGTATTGTTTGTTCGTGAGTGGGTGAGTGGGTGAGTGGGTGAGTGGGTGAGTGGGTGAGTGGGTGAGTGAGTGCGTTCGTTCGTTGGTTCGTGCGTCAGTTCGTTAGTTCGTGAGTGTGCTTGTGCCTGTGCGAGCAATGCAGATTCCAATTCATGGTCAAGTATAATATAGAACACTCATGGTATGGACTGGCATTATGACTTTACCAAGAGTTGTAATCCGTATATGAACAATTAGTGTAGTGTGATTATAGTGTGCATATTTCTTATGAATAGTACTGCGACTCGCAAGTTCGTTGGTAACTGCCGTGTATGAGCAAATGTACTGCGACTCACAAGCTCGTTCGTAACTGCCGTGTATGAGCAAATGTACTACAAAAGAAATAGACAAACGGTCGTTATTTATTTAGTCCTCCGTCAAAAGCATCACCGAATAGTGCTGCGAAGCAGTACTATGAGTGCTGATACTCACTCACTCATTTTCGCTACTCACTCAATCACACTCTCTTAAGTACCCACTCACTCACACTCTCTTACGCACCCACTCACTCACTCACGCACTCACGAACGAACAAACAAACTCGCTTCGCTCGTTTGTTGCAAACTACAATATCATCAACAACAATAGGCTTTTGTATATCATTAACAATTTTGAGGCCCGTTTACATTAACACTACTCTTGATTTTGCATACATTCAAATCCAACCCATCTAGTGACATAGTGTCGTTTAAAGTGTATCAAGTTGAATGATGGTTCGTAAGAGAAATATAAAGTGATACTTAATGTTGCATCTCACTCGATTTACAGTTGAGAGTTTCATACTCTAATGTTATAATCTATTTATTAAATCAATTTACATTGTTATGTATATTCAATCAAATCTTAATATGGTTGACAAGCTGGCCCATTGAAGGTGACATGGCCCGGTTGAAGGTGAAGTGGAATGAGAAAATGAGTAGCTAGTGAGATGATAGCAAGTGAAAGAGAGTATCAAATGAGAACCTAATGAACAAATGAACAAATGATTATTAAACAGTTGCATCTATCTCTTGAACTTATCAACTCACAAACTCACAATAAACTTTTGCGAAGCAACTCAAGGTGCATAATACTATGAGTGCGTGAGTGAGTGAGTGCGTGAGTGCGTGAGTGAGTGCGTGAGTGAGTGATTGAGTTCGTGAGTGAGTGAGTGAGTGCGTTCAATGCGTTAGTTCGCTTGTTCGCTTGTTCGCTTGTTCGCTCGTTCGCTCGTTCCAAACCAACCTCTAAAGACCGCCCGAAAGGCTGCTGGATTGCCAATACTCGTTATCACCCAAGGATAAAATTAATATGCAGGAGCTTCGTTCTTGAGTGTTTGGACTAATGATATGGTCTGTCAGTTAGTCATCAGTCACGCACTCACTCACTCACTCATACCAAATACACAGAACAAATGAGTGAGGGAGCGAAGCGAGCGACTAGAGCTTGATACGAACGAAGGAGCGAAGCGAGTGAGTAACAAATTCTTAGTAAGAACAAACGGGTGAAGCGAGCGAGTGAGTTGCGAATATTTGATACGAACAAGCAAGTAGTAAATACTCTGCACCAACAAGCAAGTAGTAAATACTCTACACCAACAAGCAAGTAGTAAATACTCTACACCAACAAGCAAGTAGTAAATACTCTATACCAACAAGCAAGTAACACTTTTACGAACCAGTACTCTGTGGCGATTCTTTTGGAACCAACTTCTTTTAGAGTGAATTTGCATTTCGTGGTGATTTATAATACTATTTACAAACGAGCAAAGCGAGTGAGTGAGTAGCCAACCCAGCGAGTGAGTGTGATACGACAAACGAGGCTTTGCAGGAGTGATACGTTATTTTTTATAATCGGTTCGTAGGAGTTGATAAGTTATTGTTAATACAGCAGTTGATAAGATATTCTTTATAGTTGGTTTGCAGGAGTTGATAAGCTATTTGCACGCACGCACTCACGAACGAACGAACGAGCGAACGAACGAACGAACGAACGAACGAACGAACGAACGAACGAACGAACGAACGAACGAACGAACTCACGTAATCACTCATTTGTTGTAACTCACAAACTCACTCACCCACTCACCCACTCACTTAGACTCACCCACTAACCCACTCACCCACTCACTAAAGAACAAACTCGCTTCGCTCGTTTGTTCTCACTCACTCGTGAGTTCAACGTGTAAATTGCAAGCAGCAAATTCTTGTAAACATCGCTTCACTAATCACTTTGTCATGCCAATATGTACGTGTTTAGTCTGGCAGATATTCAATCGCTCCAATACATGTGTAGTGTTGCGGTATGGATCTCTAAGGTGTATGGTGC
Organism: Kodamaea lidongshanica (nom. inval.); assembly: GCA_030562865.1. Lineage (NCBI taxonomy): Eukaryota > Fungi > Ascomycota > Pichiomycetes > Serinales > Debaryomycetaceae > Kodamaea > Kodamaea lidongshanica (nom. inval.). The sequence goes on from JAKUAJ010000070.1 coordinate 55,994, forward strand.
GACTGGAGCAGAATATGAGTGAGGATTTTTGAGAGGAGCTCTTGATTGAAAGTGTGATATTATATGTCTTGAGTATGTGTTGACTATGATTGCCATGTTTTGAGTATGTCTTTTGTATGATCTCTACTATCTCGTTCAGTCGCTTAACTCTTCGTAAAAGTCGTGCACTTTATCCAGTTTGGTTGCAAATTTAGAACAAAATACGAACGAGCCAAGCGAGTGAGTGAGTCTTAAAGAGTCTGAATGAGTCCGTTAGTTCGCTCGTTCGCTCATACAAAATAATACACTACTCACTCACTACGAATATGATGAAAACCACACATGATTATTTTATACTAAAAATCAAACCAGTCATGCCAATTTAGCTTTTAATGAATTTCCGTCCTGTAACGAACGGACGAGCGAGCGAGTGAGCGAACGAACGAAAGAACGAACGAACGAACGAAGTGAGTAAGTGTGAGTGAGTGAGTGAGTGTGAGTGAGTGAGTGTGAGTGTGAGTGTGAGTGTGAGTGTGAGTGTGAGTGTGAGTGTGAGTTTCAGTTCGCTCGTTCGTTCGTTCGCTCGTTCGTTCGTTCGCTCGTTCGCTCGTTCATTCGCTCGCTCGTTCATTCATTCATTCATTCGGTAATGCCAGGATGCTCAAGATTTTGCTCGAGATGTTTGTTTGAGATGTTTGCAGGTAAAGGTCATTTTCTCGACGTTCACATCTCGAGCGTAGTCTTATGGAGTCGAGCCAATATCGAAAGTATGCGGTCGATAGACAGGGGTTTCCACCACACGGGTAGGTATACCGTATAGAGTTATTACTAATGAGGGACATAAGGAGGGCAAATTCCCGAGTTGTAAAAGGTATCTTTAGTTGGAAATAGGAATTTCAGTATCTAGTATTATTTGTTAATCATATATCAGTTCTATAAAAAGAGATAGAGCCGCAAGTCCTGGCACAACAACTTGCATTAGGTTGTTTTTTAATTACATATACTGCCTTGGGGAAATCATATGAAATATTGAGCGAAGCGAGTTAGTGCTGTAGTTGTTAGTCAGGTGTAGTTGTTAGTCAGGTGTAGTTGTTAGTCAGGTGTAGTTGTTAGTCAGGTGTAGTTGTTAGTTAGGTGTAGTTGTTAACTCGCTTCACTCACTAACTCGCTTTGCTCCTCCAAACGAAACAAACACCAAAACAACACTCACTCACTCACTCACTCACTCACTCGCACTTACTCACTCACTCGCACTCGCACTTTCTCACTCACTCGCACTCGCACTTTCTCACTCACTCACCCACCCACTCACTCACTCACTCACTCACCCACCCACCCACTCACTCACTCGTTTAATCACACAAAATCATCATCTTTGTTAATGAAATACTACATCGCTCACTTGTTTGTACAAATTCTTGGTTGCGAGAAAACAATCGTTAACTGGGAATTTAATATGGAAAGGCAAGATTATTACTAGTTTGGGATTATTAATCTTACAAGTATGCTCGATCGCTTAATTCGTTTATAGGTTTGTTCCATTGGTTAATTATAAGATTGCTCGATCGCATAAATCGACCTGATTACATAAATCGTCCTGGTCGCATAAATCGTCCTGGTCGCGTCCTGGTCGCATCTTATAAGTTCGCTTGTTCGCTTTCTTGATCGCTTCATCGCATTCTTGTTCGCTTCACCGCTCTTATATTGAACAGATTTTCCCTCAAGGTCTTGATTGTCGCTCGAGTTTTCCCAAGTATATGATGGGGATTATATGATTATGGTGATATAATTGGAGCACACAGTATATGGTGAAACATCCAAAGCAATTACAAGTCAACTCAACACCCACACTAAACCATCATGAATCTTTGTATTTGAATATCCAATACATTTCATGCAATCTGCTCCAGGACACACATTGAACTAACCCACACAATTTTCACATTCTATTGGTTGGTTTGGTGTTACACATTGTACCAACCCTAGCTAAAGATAAACGCATTGGCGAGTCTTTATGACTAGATATTGTCAAAACTATACATGACCATAAAATTATAACTATACACTATACATGACCATAAAAATACACTACACTATACATCACTATCAAAATAATACTATACACTACACTACACTACACACACGACACTACACTACACTACACTACGCACACGACCCTACACGACACTACACTCACTATCAACAACTAGGATGACTAATTGCTCACATGCATATCTTGGTGTTCATATCTGCAATGCCTCTATTGAATAATAACCCAATCAATACGATACGAATCAGGTGCACAAAGAGAACAATCTACGAAAAAAACGAGTCGAGAGTGAGCGTATATGTGAGATAGTCTGAGATAATCTGAGATAGTCTGTGATAGTCTGTGACATAATCTGTGACATAATCTAAACTTGTACGCTAATTGGAAGTGTATGCCCAAACTTGTACGCTGTGAAGTGTATGCCAAAACTTATACGCTAATTGTGGTCTGTCCCCCAACTTATACGCCATTCTCACTTAATGTATATCGTCATTTGTGAGCAAGCTAATCCTCTATGAACTTGCCGTGGCTTATTCAAAGCCACACGTCGGCTCCTGTCCGACAAAATATTCTTATCTATTGCCTTACGTCTTGCCTTTCGTCTTATTTCGTGCCATTGGCCCGCAAACTTACGCCTATTGTCTTTGATATACTTCCGCAAAGGGGGGTGGAGCCTTTGCATTTCCACCATTCATCTCGTCTGCTCGCAACAACCATCGGCAGATTAAATACGGAAGTATGGTCCGTCGTGTCCATTTTAGGCATCTCCACGCGTGTCTTATCAGTGATTGTTGGTGTGTTGGTGTTTGGGTGTTGGTGTGTTGGTGTTTGGTGTTTGGTGTTTGGATGTTTGGATGTTTAACTAACCTCTTGACTTTTTTTGATTTCAATCACTTGTCATTACTCCATAAATTACTGACCACCCAACTGACCACCTCACTGGTCATCCCTCACCTCACTTGTCTCCGCAGCTGGACAAGTGCCTCTAACTTGAATATGCAATGCAAACACTCTTTGTTTAAACAATCAAATATAATTCATTACAAAATCACAATCAGCTTGCTCGATAATCTTCATGTCAATTGTCTTCCAAAATGACACAAAGTCGGCAAGAATTGACTAGTTAAAGGATGAATACAATAGAGGAAAAATGCAACCTTAATTGATGTAGAGCCATATAAATACAAATCAAAGGTGAACCTTTGTATCAACCAAAAAACGATATGCCTCCAAACGAAGGGTTGGAAGCTGTGATTTCTACGGGAATACGTAGTATTCATAATAGGGAAGATGCCAACGACCACGCCATTAATCTTAAAGCAGCTACAACCAACGTCATTAGTATCAACGATGTTGGAATTACTTTAAGTTCCTCACAAAAGATTTGGATTTTGAATAGATTGGAGTTTGGAGGGTTGGTTTCATTGGAAGAATTACCAGCATCAGCCTCATTCATGATTGAAAAAGTCGAAGCTATGGGAGCTATGGAAGCAACTGAAATCTTAAACAAGGCCATCTTGGAGTTTGCTGATGATAAGAATATCCCTCAAGGTGATTATAATCTCTATAAAAAGTTGGTTGGTGAAGCTCTGGATGTTTCCCCAGTTAGAGAAAAGTTACATTACGCATTTGGTGAGAAAGAAGTTGATGCTTCTGACCATGAGAAATCAGACTCTGATAACGAAAAAACAACCCTGGCTGGTAAACATCAATTCCGTACCGCTTCAACGGTATCCTCCTTAGAATTGGATGCTTTCGATCACTTACAAATTGTCGATTGGGACTTGCAAGTGAGAACAGAAGCTGCATTGGTTGCATATTGGTCACCATATCCGGAAGTCAGATCGGTGTGTGAACCATTTGATGACGTAACCGTGCCATGTGAAACATTGAGAGTGTACTTTTTAGGTATCATTTGGACATGTATTGGTACCTTCATCAATACTTTCTTCTCAAATAGACAACCTGCCATTAGTGTGGGTACTGATGTGGTTCAAATGTTCCTTTACCCATGTGGGCTTTTCCTTGCCAAGGTGGTACCTAAATATAAGTTTAAAGTATGGAAGTATGAAATTGACTTGAATCCAGGTCCTTGGACTTTCAAAGAACAAATCCTTGCAACCATCTTTTATTCCGTGTCTGCTGGTGTATCATATGTCACATCCAATATTACAGTCCAAAAAATGGACATGTTCTACGGTGAGAAATGGGTTGATTACGGATTCCAGACTCTTCTTATCTTGTCCACCAACTTTATGGGGTTTGGTTTGGCTGGTATTTTGAGAAAATTCGTTGTATATCAACAAAAATGTGTATGGCCAACTCTTATGCCTATACTCGCTCTTAACAAAGCTTTGATGAATCCAGAGAAAAAGGAAGTTATTAATGGTTGGACTATTCCAAGACAAAAGTTCTTCTTCTTGGTTGCTCTGTGCTCTTTCTTATACTTTTGGATTCCAAACTACTTGTTTGGAGCTTTATCAACCTTCAACTGGATGACTTGGATTAAACCTGATAACTTTAACTTGGCTACAATTACAGGTTCCGTTTCAGGTTTGGGTCTTAATCCAATCCCAAGTTTTGATTGGAACGTCTTGAACTTAAATGCAGGTTTGGTATTCCCTGTGTTCTCGCAAGTGAATCAATACGTTGGTACTTTGCTTGGTTTTTTCATGGTGCTCGCGATTTACTACTCCAACAGTAAATGGACTGCATACTTGCCTATCAACAGTCCTTCCTTATTCACAAACACTGGTGAGAGATATTCGGTTAGAAAGATCTTAGATTCCAATAGTAATTTTGATGAGGAAAAGTATCAAAAATATGGTCCTCCATTCTATTCAGCTGGTAACCTTCTTGCTTTTGGTGTTAACTTTGCCATGTTCCCATTCATTATTGTCTATGAATTCGGTACCAATTATCAAACTTTTGTGTCTGCATTCAAGTCAGTCTCTAAATCCTTCAGGAGCTTAAGGTCATCCAACTATGAGGATTTTGATGATCCACATTCCGTGATGATGAGTCGTTATGCCGAGGTTCCTGATTGGGTTTTCTTCATTGTATTGATCGTTTCCATTGTTTTTGCTATTCTTTGTGCTGAGTTGTATCCAACCTCGACTCCGGTTTGGGCCATTTTCTTTGCACTTGGGTTGAATTTTGTATTTTTAATCCCCTTAACCTATCTTGTTTCCACATCCGGGTTTTCCTTCGGTCTTAACGTCTTGACCGAATTGATCATTGGGTATGCAATTCCAGGTAAGCCAGTTGCCTTGATGTTCATTAAAGCATTGGGTGTTAATATCGGTACTCAATCTTCAAACTATATCAGTGATCAAAAAATGGGTCATTACCTTAAAATCCCTCCAAGATCAATGTTCCGTTGTCAAATCTTATCTGTCATCATCTCAGGTTTTATATCAATGGCCGTTGTCACTTTCCAAATTGATACCATTAAAGATTACTGTCTTCCTCATAATCCTCAAAAATTCACTTGCCCAGACGCAACCACCTTCTATGCATCCTCGGTTGTTTGGGGTGTCATTGGTCCTAAGAAAGTGTTTGATGGTCTTTACCCAATCTTGAAATGGTGTTTCTTGATTGGTTTCCTCGCTGCTTTGGTGTTTGTTGCAATCTATCATTATGGTCCTTCATACACAAGAAAGATGAATCCAACATTGGTTTTGGGTGGTATGCTCAATTATGGTGCTTACAATCTTAGTTACTTTACTGGAAGTTTCTACTTGTGTCTTGCATCTATGTATTACTTGAAGAAGCATTATAGTGCTTTCTGGAGTAAATATAATTATGTCTTTGCTGGTGGAATGAACTCGGGTATTGCTTTTAGTGGTATCATCATCTTTTTTGCTGTTCAATACCATGATAAGAGTATTGAATGGTGGGGGAATACTGTTTCTTATGCAGGTCTTGATGGTGCTGGTGGTAGTAGATTAGAAGCAACGGCTGTTGCCCCTGAAGGATACTTTGGACCCAGGATTGGTCTGTTTCCATAAGGGAAATGTATGTGATATTGATTGCATTGATAATGGTATATAATTGCATTAAGAGATGTAGACGAACGAACGAACGAACGAACGAACGAACGAACGAACGAGCGAAGCGAGTGAGTAAGTGAGTGAGTGAGTGAGTGAGTGCGAACATTTGATTGAGTTTGTGAGTGAGTGCGAACATTTGATTAAGTGAGTGAGTGCGAACATTCGATTGAGTGAGTGTGAACAAACAAAGTCCCTCCGCTCGTTTGAGTGAACAAACTCGCTCCTCTAGTTTGAGTGAACAAACTCGCTCCTCTCATTTGAGTGAACAAACTCACTCCTCTCGTTTGAGTGAACAAACTCGCTCCTCTCATTTGAGTGAACAAACTCACTCCTCTCGTTTGAGTGAACAAACTCGCTCCTCTAGTTTGAGTGAACAAACTCGCTTCTCTCGTTTGAGTGAACAAATTCACTCCTCTCGTTTGAGTGAACAAACTCGCTCCTCTCGTTTGAGTCAACAAACTCGCTCCTCTAGTTTGAGTGAACAAACTCGCTTCTCTCGTTTGAGTGAACAAATTCACTCCTCTCGTTTGAATGAACAAACTCGCTTCTCTCGTTTGAGTGAACAAACTCCCTCCGCTCGTTTGAGTGATCAAACTCGCTCCGCTCGTTTGGTACTGTTTCAATCGAATATTCGACAAAGTACGTGGCTGGTGTGCAGCAAAAGTATACTCAAAGTGGTGGTGTGAGACCTTTTGGAATTGCCACTATAATCGCTGGTTTTGACACTAATGACAATACTCCAAGATTATATCAAACAGAACCTTCGGGTATTTACAACTCTTGGAAAGCTCATGCCATTGGTAGATCTTCCAAAACTGTAAAGGAATTCTTGGAGAAAAACTACACCGAAGACTTGGATGACGAATCAACCATCAAATTGACCGTCAAGTCCCTTTTGGAAGTTGTTCAAACCGGAGCTAAAAATATCGAAGTTTCGGTGTTAAAATCGGGTAACAGAATCCAACAATTGACCGTGGAGGAAATTAAGAAATATGTTGATGAAATTGAAGAGGAAAAGGCTGCTGAGGCTGAAAAGAAGAAGCCAAAGAGTAAGGATTAATTGATATGATGAGTGTGAAATTGATTGTAAAGGGGAGAATGAGAGTTGAAGTGTATAAACTGACAAGGGTGAGGTTGGGTAGCTCCACATTTGCAGCAGTATAACCAATGCCTTGTGTGGGTAATACAAGATTAGATGAATATTGTAGATACGAACGAGTGAGTGATAGAGCGAAGCGAGTGAGTGATTGAGTAGTGATTTGAACGAACCAGCAAAGCGTGAGAATGGGTGCGAATGATTTGAACGAACCAGCAAAGCATGAGAATGGGTGCGAATGATTTAACAGACAACCAATGCGAGATAATGGGTGAGCTGCGAATAATTTGAACGCACGAGCGAGCGAGTAGCAAATTATTCAACCAAGTAATTCCATATATTCAACACTACTTTTATAACTTCTTTCATGGTTATTGGATAACCACACTGATTACTTGGTTGTAAGCTAGTTGTGACGTATACTTAAAATTAGTTATTGTATTCACCACTTATTCTTGGCCGCTAGATGTAGAGTATATATAGTAACTATGTTAATATTTGCAAAAAGGACAAACTAACAAGTGACACTTGTTGATTTGTAACGATACAAGAGGAACGAGCGAACGAGCGAAGCGAGTTCGTGAGTTCGTGAGTTCGTAAGTTCGTGAGTGTGAGTGTGAGTATGAGAGTGAGAGTGAGAGTGAGTATGAGAGTGAGAGTGAGTGCGAGTGAGAGTGAGAGTGAGAGTGAGAGTGAGAGTGAGAGTGAGAGTGAGAGTGAGAGTGGGAGTGGGAGTGTAAGTTTGTGAGTGCGAGTGCGAGTGAGTGTGAGTTCGTTCATTCGTTCATTCGTTCATTCGTTCATTCGTTCATTCGTTCATTCGTTCATTCGTTCATTCGTTCATTCGTTCGTTCGTTCGTTCGTTCGTTCGTGAGTGTGAGTGCGAGTTCAAGTGCGAGTGAATATTCATAACTTGAACATCTCAACTATTCATGTCAAATTGTATAAACAATTTTTTTGTATCAACTTATCCTGCCTGTCCTGCCCAAAACACATCAGGTGATACAAACCTTTGTTACTCACTGATAGAATTCGCACCACAAAGATCTCCTATCCGTGTCTTTAACGAGGTGTGTGATAGTGATGTGATATTGTATGATTAAACTTGACATTTACGCTTGTAATTTTATGGTTAACGTCATGAAAGAAATGACGAACAAACAGATCCTCACTCACGAACAAACAGATCCTCACACACTCACTCCCTCCCTCACTCACTCACTCACTCACTCACTCACTCACTCACTCACTCGCTTCGCTCGTTCGTTCGCTCGTTCGTTCGCTCGTTCGTTCGCTCGTTCGAATCCAGACCAAACAAGCACACATCTATTATACGCCTCCAAATCCAAATCGTTTGGAATCATAAACCAATGGTGGGTCACCATATCAATAAGCTGATACAATTCACTACTCATTATTATTGCGGTACGGGTCGTTTCCAGTCGTGCTACGATGCGTAATCTTTCACGGGTAACGTAGCTATTCGAATGAGTTCATAAGCTGGCTTCAAGTCTACTGGTTTTTTAATAACCATCGTCCTTTTCGTGTTTCTCTTTTTATCAGACTCTTGCTTCACAGCCATTATATCAGACTCTTGCTTCGCAGCCATTATATCAGACTACTGATCTTGCAGTCATTATATCGCACTATTAATCTCGCTTCGCTCGGAATGCTTCAATTTGATAATCATTGGCAAAAGCTAAACTTGAACGAGCAAAGCGTGAGAGTGTGAGAGTGCAAACCATCGCTAGTTGATAGGTTGGGGGCTTGTCATGCGGTACGGGTTTTTGGAGGTGTTGAAGAAATTCGCATACACTACTCACTCACTCGTCAGAACTACACCCACTCAAGCCTGTCTTGTAGCAAATACAGTTCCAGCAGTAGAGCTTGTAAGTTGGTTCGCATAAATGTCAAGTTGGTTCGCATAAATGTCAAGTCGGTTCGCTCCTATGCGGCTTCGCAGTTTATACAGATCATTCAGTCGCTTCGCTCCTATGCGGCTTCGCAGTTTATACAGATCATTCAGTCGGTTCGCTCCTATGCGGCGTCGCAGTTTATACAGATCATTCAGTCGCTTCGCTCCTATGCGGCTTCGCAGTTTATACAGATCATTCAGTCGGTTCGCTCCTATGCGGCGTCGCAGTTTATACAGATCATTCAGTCGGTTCGCTCCTATGCGGCTTCGCAGTTTATACAGATCATTCAGTCGGTTCGCTCCTATGCGGCGTCGCAGTTTATACAGATCATTCAGTCGGTTCGCTCCTATGCGGCTTCGCAGTTTATACAGATCATTCAGTCGGTTCGCTCGTATGCTGCTTCGCAGTTTATACAACTTATATACTAACCTCTAAAGACCCGTACCACAATAATGAAACTAACCTAATCAGCTCAACTCTGGTGTAAACCAGGTGGCACTTATACCGTCAACACTAGTGAAGAATTCGCCAACACTATAATTCGCTACTCACTCACTCACTCGCTCCGCTCGTTCGCTGGGTTTACAATTATACCAATTATGTCATTTGAAAAATCACGAAAAGCTCAATTGAAGCTCGTCTATTAAACCATAAAAGCACCCATTGTTAAGAGTAGTAAACCTAACACCCATTGCTAAAACTCATACATACTTGAACCCACTCAAGCTTTGTTTGATGGATTAATTACAAGCTTCGCTCGTTGCCTAACATTCGTTTATTCTTTAATCAATAACTACAGCTTGCAATCTCTGGCACCTTTCTCTTTAGGAAAGGCTCCAAGAGTTCGCACTCGAGTACATCTCAGAATATCATAATTCAGTCGGTCAGCGCGCACACTCGCTTGCACTCGCACTCGCACTCACTTGAACTCGCACTAACTCACACACACTTGAACTAGCACTCACTCACACTCGCTTCGCTCATATTCAATTGTACTATTGTTCGCTCATTCGCTCTTTTGTTCTTTGACAACATACTTGTGTTTCTCGCAGTCACTTGGAAGTTTCAATTTATAAGCTTGGTGAATTATGAATTGATCTTGATGTAGCATACAGTAGTTAGCCAATCAGTGTATTCACAATCGGTTTTCGCAGTCAACCATTTACGCAGTAAACTGATCGTTGGATTGATTTAAAGAATGTATTTGATTGTGATTGGTTGATGTCAAGAATAGCATATCACAATCATCATGTAGGTGTATTGCAATGTCACCAAACAAAAAATGAAATCACCAAATTTCTTCAGTATTCTATTCATTCGATTCATCACATGAACCAACCTATAGAGAATAATGGTTGATAATATTATTAATCTAAACATCAAGATGTAGTTTGATTGAAAAGTTTGTACAAGAACGATCGCATAGTTGATTGAATTCTGAGCAAGATGATGCAATTGATAATAATCGAGGATCAATTGGACATACTTGTATATAAGTTATGATATTGTAGTTTGTATTAAGGCGTTTAATGTACTTAATGGGCTACTTACGAACGAGCAAACGAACGAACGAACGAACGAACGAACGAACGAACGAACGAACGAACGAACGAACGAACGAACGAACGAGCGAAGCGAAGCGAGTGAGTGAGTTGGTTAGTTGGTTAGTTGGTGAGTGCAACATTTGAGCTCGTGAGTGTGAGATAAATTGTTTATTCTAAACCGAACGAGCGTAGCACCGAACGAGCGTAGCACCGAAAGAGTGTAGCACCGAAAGAGTGTAGCGAGTGAAATGTTCACACTCGCACTCACTCACTCGCTTCGCTCATTTGTTCGCTCGTTCGCTCGTTCGCTCGTGAGTGCAAGTGAAACTGTTTATTCTAAACCAAACAAGCGTACCACCGAAAGAGTGTATCGAGTGGGAGTAACTTTGTATAATCATATCAGTATTCAAGTTTACTATAGTTGACAAGTGTTTACTTTTTCTCAGCTATTCGATACAAATATCTATTCCCTCTTACTTGTTCTTACTATATACTTTCTCTTATGGCCAAGCGAGTGAGTGAGTGCGGGACATTTGAGTGAGTGAGTTCGAGGGCCCACATTTAAGTGAGGGCCCACATTTAAGTGAATGCCCACATTTGAGTGAGTGATAGTACGATTGCATTAAAGAAGATGTAGTTTGATTGAAAAGTTTGTACAATTGAATTCTGAGCAAGATGATGAATTGCGTGCTGGAGAATAAATTGAGGATCAATTGGACGTACTCGTTTATAAGAGAACGAGCGAAGCGAGTGAACGAACGAACGAACGAACGAACGAACGAACGAACGAACGAACGAACGAACGAACGAACGAAGTCACGAACGAACGAACGACCGAACGAATGACCGAACGATCGAGTGAACGAACGAACGACCGAACGACCGAACAAACGAACGAACGAAGCCACGAACGAATGAACGAACGAGCGAACGAACAAGCGAACGAGCGAACAAACGAGCGAACGAGCGAACAAACGAGCGAACGAACGAAGTCACGAACGAACGAGCAAACATACTCACTCAAGAACTCAAAAGTTTACTACTCTCGCACTCACTCACTTATTCACTCATTCTCACTCGCTTCGCATGCTCCTCCTCTCGCACTCACTCACGAACTCACTCACTCACTCACTCACTCACTCACTCACTCACTCACTTACGAACTCATAGAATTGGCTACGAAAATAATATCTGCAAATCGCCCTCTTCAGTCACTTTATTTGCTACTCACGAATACACAAATCACGAACGAACGAACGAACGAACGAACGAACGAACGAACGATCTCTCGAACTCTCGAACGCACTCACTCACGAACTCACTCACTCACGAACTCACTCACTTATTCACTCATGCACTCGCTCACTCACGCACTTACAAACACACTCACGAACTCACTTACGTACTCACTCACTTACGAATCGTCCTCTTCAGTCACTTTATTTGCTACCCACGAATACACGAAATCACGAAATCACGAAATCACGAAATCACGAAATCACGAAATCACGAAATCACGAACGAACGAACGAACGAACGAACGAACGAACGAACGAACGAACGAACGAACGAACGAACGAACGAACGAACGAACGAACGAACGAACGAACGAACGAACGAACGAACGAACGAACAAACGAGCGAGCGAACGAACGAGCAAAAGTACTCACTCAAGAACTCAAAAGTTCACTACTCTCGCACTCACTCACTTATTCACTCATTCTCACTCGCTTATTCACTCACTCTCACTCCTTGGAACAGACATTAAGATAATTACTGCCAAACATAACAAACCACCGTTAAACACATATACTGCAATATTATAAAGAACTCACCAATTCACATATTACAGAACTCACCAATACACACATTACTAAACTTCAAATACAACTCAAAAAACGGCATAATCACGGAGAGCCCTTTCGAATATTTTTCATAGGAGCGGGAATTTTGGGGTGAGTCTCACATGGACTTTTCAATTTTTATGTAATGGAACTATCTAAAGACCGTACTCACGAACGAGCGAACGAGCGAACGAACCCACTTTGCATAACTCACTCACGCACTCAGTCACGAACTCACTTTGCATAACTCACTCACGCACTCAGTCACGAACCCACTTTGTATAACTCACTCACGCACTCACTCACTCCCCCATGAACTCCGTTCGTTACTGATTTTGTAGTTCTGACTCCCTCATTCCCTCACTCCCTCAACCCTCACTCCCTCATTCCCCTACTCGTATTCCCAAGAAAAGTAACCGAAAACTTAAAATTTACTCTCTACAAGGGAAGTTACCTCTAAAGTCCAGTACCGCAATAATAGAACTAACCTCTAAAAACCATAAGAATTTCCTGCTTATTCAGTCAATCCATAAGAATTACCTGCTCAGTTGGTCAAGCCATAAGAATCACCTGCTCAGTCGGTCAAGCCATAAGAATCACCTGCTCACATACTCGCTTCGCTCGTGTGCTCAACTCTCTAAACCACATCTACAACAATCTCTACAACATGACCCGTGTTTCAATTGGAGTTGGTGATTTAATTACATATATATATTAGCTCCACAAGTGCTTTGCTACTTTTAAAATAACGTGCACGATATGGGTCAAGCACCTACAGCTCAACGAAAAGACCTTGATTAAACTACACCAAACACAACATAAACGATACGTTAATTCCGCTTAATTTTATTATCCTGTTATATAAGCATTCAATAAACACTTGATTAAGCATTGAAATTTTTCAAATGCTTTGGGTGGATATTCCAGAATGTCACCAGTGAACGAACGTACTCACTCAAGGACTCAAAAGTTCGCTACTCTCGCACTCACTCACTTATTCACTCATTCTCACTCGCTTTGCATGCTCGCCTCTCGCACTCACTCACTCACTCACTCACGCACACACTCACTCACTCACAAACTCATTCAAAAATTTGCTACTCACTCATTCACACACGCACACACACACGAACGATCGATCGATCGAACGAACTCACGAACTCACGAACTCACGAACTCACTCACTTACGAATCGTCCTCTTCAGTCACTTTATTTGCTACTCACGAATACACGAAATCACGAAATCACGAAAGAGCGAAATCACGAACGAGCGAACAAACGAACGAACGAACGAACGAACGGACGAGCGAACGAACGGACGAGCGAACAAACGAACGAACGAACGAACGGACGAGCGAACGAACGGACGAGCGAACAAACGAACGAACGAACTCACTCAATTACAAACGAGCAAAGACAAACGAGCGAACAAACGAACGAACGAACTCACGCACTCACTCAATTACACACGAGCAAAGACAAACTCGCTTCGCTCGTTTGATCACTCAATTACAAACAAGCAAAGACAAACTCGCTTCGCTCGTTTGCCGTTTGCCGTTTGCCGTTTGCCTACACTTACAAACTCGCTTCGCTCGTTTGTTAATTCACACTATTACATAAACAAAGCCAAAGCTGCAAGCATACCAAACCCATACTTGAACGAATTCGCAGCAGCAGAACCCTCAGAGTAATCAGGCACGTATGGGGGAATGATTGTAGACCCACTAGTTGGGTAAACATTTGTGTCATTGGATGGCTTTGACACTGTTGGGTAAACGGTTGGTTCAACACTTGGTTCAAGGGCTGGTGGAGGGATAACAGTAGAGGTAACTGTTGGGTATGTTGGTGGGACAAGCACAGTGGTTGGAACTTCAATACACTTTTGGTCCTCACACTTTGTGATGGTGATGACAGTGTGTTCAGTTTTGGTGACTGTGTTTGTTGGTTTCAATGGAACTTCGGTACATAAATGATCCTCACAACTAGTTATAGTTGCCTTGGTGTGTTCAGTCTTGGTGACAGTGGCTGTGGATTCCGGCTTGATACACAAGTGATCCTCACAACTAGTTATAGTCTTAACAGTTGTGTGGGTCTTGGTCAAGGTGGTTGGTACAGCAGTACACAAATGATCTTCACAACTAGTTATAGTTTCAACAGTTGTGTGTAAATTAGTTTGTGTGGTGACTGAAGGAGATGGAGGCTCTTGCTTCTTTAATAACTTAGCGACAGTGGCAATAAAATCATCACCATTAGCATCAATGTTCTTTCTGGCAAATGAAGCATCCCATAAGGAAACACCTCCGAAATTAGATGAACCTTGGATCTTGGCAAGGGTTTCTTTCAAAGTGGCTGGGTTGATGTATCCATCGATTGTTGGAGTGGCTGGTAAACCCAAGAACACTTTAAAGTTTTTGTTTGGGGCGTTGTTTGCTGCAAATTGGGCCCAGGTATCAAAGTTGAATTGTTTATCTACTGAGCATTGGTTGTTATAAAATTGAATAAAGGCAAAGTCGATCTCGGCTTGACTGAGAACATCTCCAACAAATTTATCCGGGAATGGACATTGAGGAGAGGCTGAAAGGTAATATTCCTTACCTGCGTATAACTTCTTGAGAGCCTTTGCAAAGGCCACTGTTCCAGTAGTTTTACCCAGTTCAAGGTCCAAGTCAAACCCATCGAACACGGCACTATCGAATGGTCTTTGTAAATCACCAGTACCAGCACCAAATTTATTCCATAAACTGGTTGCAAAAGTCTCAGCTTCAGCATCCGAGGTGAAACCATATTCACCAAGGGCACCTCCAAGTGATAAGAAAACCTTTTTTCCAGCCTGTTGACACAGTTGAATATCAGCTCCAACACCAGGACAATGCAATAAGGTACTGTTGGGGAAAGTGGTACCACATGCATTAGCCAAGTTAAGACCAAAGTTAGGATATTTGTTAAGGAATGAAACAATGACAATATCAGCTTCACTATTGGAACATAAATGACCTAAGGATTCTTGGTCACCTCCAGCATTCTGTCCCCAATAAACTGCAAGGTTGGAGTTGGAGCTAGCTTCAAATGCTTGAATCTGATTCAAAAGAGTGGCAGCCACAATTGCAGCGGATTTTAACAACATGTGTATAAAGAGTGACTAAGGTTAAAATTGGTATGGAGTATGGGTTGACGGAGTTGGTTGCCTTTTATATGATGAAGACAGCCCGGATTTGGTAATGAATGTGTTACGGTTTTACGAATTAGGTATTGTTATATCACAAAATAGGTTTGATAATATCATAAAATTGGTATGAAAATATCACAAAATCGGTATGAGAGTATCACAAAATTGCTATTGCAACATCACAAAGGCGGTATTGCAATAAGACAAAGGTGGTGATGCAATTATTGACTGCAAGAAATGTAAATACAAACAAGAAGCAATTGTTGATATACATCAAGAGGGTTCACTTAATGATGATTGTGATTGAATATGTGCATTGTGGGGTTATGTGTGGAAAGGAATGCTCACTATCATATAAAGAGCCAAGATGATGATATCCATATGATACCAATGTTATGTTGAGGCTATAGCGAGGCCAAGCTGGGGTGATACCGATACTACCCTCGAGGCATATCGAGGCGGTAGAGGTGCAATAATTTATGCATAATAATATGGAGGTTTCCAATTAAGCGTGTACGAGTGATTGAAACAAGCTTATACTTGAATAGAACAAGCAAGTTGTGAGTATCAACAAGGTGAGGTGAGGTTAATAGCAATCATAATGCTGTTTAACGTGAAGGATACAACACTTGGTGGTGTAAATCACGCTATAAAACTCAAACGCGAAAGCGCGAAATCCATTGTGCATGTTTCCGCATTGAAGCCCTGTGGAAGTTTAAATGAGAATGAGGTGACGAAGGACATGGATGGCATGGGGGGTTACGTTGATCAGTGTCGGGTTGATCAGGGGGTCAGAGTTGGCTAGGGTTGGCTAGGGTTGGCCAGGGTTGACCAGGGTTGGCCAGGGTTGACCAGGGTTGACCACAGCTGACCAGGGTTGACCGGGCTAACCACGGCTGACCACGGCTGATTCAATACGAGTGTACATATTGCATATGCACATTAATTCAATAGTTTGGTCCAACGACATCCATCTTTGCTACGCCGTTCCGCATCCGTGTCATTTAAACATCACATGACTGTCCATCAACAAATATCCATCTGCTACGCTCGTTGCATCTCATGTTCATGACCATCCTATTGATTATGTGCAGTCACTCACTCGCTTCGCTCGTTCGTGACATACCTTCCAATTTCGGATGTCTCGATTCGTCCAAAAAGTGCCACATTGGATAAGGTTTGAAACCTAAATATTGATCCTTTCCGTAATTGGAAGGTACCTTTGATTCCACCACCGAAAGTGGTTTGTCCATGTGTTTAGTTTCCTAGTGTATCCTTTAATGTTATTACTGAATGTTTTTTAGTTTATAAGAACCAACATAAGTGCCCATTTAAACCATCCATGAGAATAGCATGGCCAATTAGAAGACAGAACTCACAATGTTCGTATCTCTTATTGACTCCATCAAGTTTATACATCACCTACACAGAATCCTGCAGACAACCCGTTGCAAATTGGAGTGAGTGAGGTTGCGTGTGACTGTGAGTGAGTGAGTGAGGTTATGTGTGACTGTGAATGACTCTAGGATTGTAACGATAGTGACTTGATTAGTCTATCTCATGGATACTACAAGAAGTATTTTGCACAGTTTTGTAACTAACTTTAGTAAAGCTCTTGGTAGGTGCCTACGAGCGAACGAACGAACGAACAAGCGAACGAACGAGCGAAGCGAGTGAGTGAGTAAGTGAGTGAGTGAGTGAATGAGTGAATGAGTGAGTTCGTACCTGAGTGAGTGCGTGAGTAAGTGAGTGAGTGAATGAGTGAATGAGTGAGTTCGTACCTGAGTGAGTGCGTGTGTAAGTGAGTGAGTGCGTGAGTTCGTGAGTGAGTGAGTTCGTGAGTGAGTGAATGAGTGAGTGAGTGAATGAGTGAGTTCGTACGTGAGTGAGTGACGAGTAAGTATCACGCACTCATAGTACTGCTTCGCAGCACTATTCGTTCAGCTTCACATCAGGAGCCATCTCAATCAACAATCCGTTCAATTATTGCGGTACGGGTCTTTAAAGGTTAGTTCCATTTTGTCAGAATTGATTTTACCCGATGAACTTTGGCAGAACAAGGTGTTATTGTCAATCTTGCTCCTGCCACTCGCAGAAGTTGTCATTGATGAATAGTCAATAGCGATTAAGAACGAGCGAACGAACGAAGGAGCGAACGAGCGAAGCGAGTGAGTGAGTGCGAGTGAGTGAGTGCGAGTGAGTTCGTGAGTGAATGAGTGAGTTCGTGAGTGAATGAGTGAGTTCGTGCGTGAGTTCGTTATCAAAACCTCTAATGGACCAAATCAATTACACTGTGACAACAAACGAGCGAAGCGAGTTTGTTTGTTCGTTCGTGAGTGCGTTCGTGAGTTCGTGATTCAGTGGGGAGTGAGTGAGTGAGTGGGTGCCTAAGAGAGTGTGAGTGAGTGAGTAGCGAAAATGAGTGAGTGAGTGAGTGAGTGAGTGAGTGAGTGAGTGAGTGAGTGAGTGAGTGAGTGAGTGAGTGAGTAGCGAAAATGAGTGAATGAGTATCAGCACTCATAGTCCTGCTTTGCAGCACTATTCGTGAGCTCTGCATACTGTAGCGAAAATGAGTGAGTGAGTATCAGCACTCATAGTACTGCTTCGCAGCACTATTCGGTGATGCTTTTGACGGAGGGAGTGAGTGAGAGAGAGAGAGTGCGTGAGAGAGTGACGAGTGACGAGTAAGTTTCACGCACTCATAGTACTGCTTCGCAGCACTATTCGTACTATTCGTTCATCTTCACATCAGGAGCCATCTCAATCAACCATCCGATCCATTATTGCGGTACGAGTCTTTAGAGGTTAGTCCAATCAGCTTGGTTTGTATGTAGCGATCGCAATCTCCAAACGCTTCAACATATTGACTTCATTTGATTTCCTAATGTAGGTGATTAAGCTTTTTGCATGTCTCAAATGAACTGCTGCGAAGTAGCATATGAGCGAAGCGATAATGCTGCTGTAAAGCGATAATGCTAGTTAACTCCTACCAAGCGATATTACTGCTACGAAGCGATAATGCTAGTTAACTGCTACGAAGCGATAATGCAGCCAATTGCATGCGTTCTTTTCTTTCCCATCTATTTCGTACCAAGAAACTCAATTAGATCATAACTATCGGACTGCTTTTGATCTCAACACCAACTTCTTTGTATGCGCATACCTCGCTCAAGGGTCGAAACTACACATACGTGCAGGACGACTCGGACCACAACACTTAGGTTTAAGGTTATTAGACGAAAGTTTATTAGACGAAAGTACCTACGTATCAGACGAGCTACATAAATTGTCTCTTTGATACAACTATATAAGTTGCAAACCATACAGCTATATAAAGAGGTCTAATTAAACCAATAAACGTTAGTTAAGATATATAGCTTGAAATCTACGTCAAGTTAATCTCTGCCAATCATAACACTTGGATCATAATTCCATTCGGAAGCTTTGGGAACATTTCAACATACTTTACATTAACGTGCTTCACCCAATCTTGGCCATCTTTGGGTAAGGGAGTAGCCCGTAAACCTCTTAATTATTTCTTTGACTGACTTAGGTGTGCAAGCCATGAGTGTAGTGAGTGACGAGTAAGTTCGTGCGTGAGTGAGTGACGAGTAAGTATCACACACTCATAGTACTGCTTCGCAACCCTATTCGTTCAGCTTCACGTGCCATCTCAATCAACAATCCGTTCCTTTTTTTTTACGGGTCTTTAAGGGTTAATCCTTCATTACTGTTTGCTATGACTCTATGATAAACGTCTTTTGTATAGTGATGGAGTGTACCCCACACGCAAACAATAATAGACTCTTTGAACCTGCTTCTAAAACTCAGTGATGGATGTCGTCATGACACTACATCGCACCGCCTTGTGTAGAGATTGGTGTTCATTCTGAGATTTTCACAAGGGGGGACCCTTGGGTATTGGGTGCAAAAAAAGTATTCAACCTGAGATTCACTCAAAAGTTTGGTACTCACGAACTCACGAACGAGCGAAAGGGCACTGTGTACCCGTTCGTTGGCCTACGAAAGTCAATATATGAGGTACTCTCACTCAGTGTTTGTTCTCATTCAGTTTGTTCGTTCCCACTCCGTGTGTTCGTTCTCACTCACTTCGCTCGCTCTCACTCAGTGTTTGTTCTCACTCGCTTCGCTCGTTCCCACTCAGTTTGTTCGTTCTAACTCGCTTCGCTCGAAATCATCAAGAGGTTCATGGCTACTCCCTTCCTCAAGATGGGGTGAAGCACGTTAATCTAAAGTATGTTGAAATGGTCCCAAAGCTTCCTTTCTGAGGCACCTTTACGGAAGAATGGAATTGTGATCAAAGAAGTTGGTGTTGAAAACAAAAGCAGTCCGATATGATCATATCCAGTTTCTAGGTACGAAACAAATTTGAAAGAAAAGTGACTGAACGCATACAATTGGCTGCTTTATCGCTTCGTAGGAGCTAACTAGCATTATAGCTTTGCAGCAGTATTATCACTTTGTAGCAGTCAACTGGCATTATCGCTTCGCTCATATGCTGCTTCGCAGCAGTTCATATGACACAAGAAAAGGCTTAATCACCTACATTACGAAATCAAATGAGGTCAAAATGTTGAAGCGTTTGGAGATTGCGATCGCTACATACAAGCCAAAGCTGATTGGAACTAACCTCTAATACCCGTACCGCAATAATGGAACGGATGGTTGATTGATTGAGATGGCACCTGATGTGAAGATGAACTAATAGTACGAAGAATACGAATAGTGCTGCGAAGCAGTACTATGAGTGCGTGATACTCACTCGTCACTCGTCACTCACTCACTCACTCACGCACTCACTCACGCACTCACTCACGCACTCACGAACGAACGAACGAACGAACGAACGAACGAACGAACGCGCGAAGTCACTCACGTACTCACTCACAAACTCACGAACTCACTCGCACTCACTCGCTTCGCTCGTTCGTTCGTTCGCTCTTTCGTTCGCTCGTTCGTTTGCTCGTTCGTTTGCTTGGGATATGACAACTACACGAAAATATTTGAGGTGTAGGTCCAAATACTTTATTCATGTTGACAAAAGTATAATTTTTGTATTTGAATATAAAGAGTTAACAATGTCACTACATTTGCTTGGATTTAAACAGTCAGTTATGGTATATAGTGTGGGTTCATATGGTGAAATGTCAAGAGTCAACTTACTGTTTGACACATGAGCAACCTTGAAATGATTAATCGTATTGAAAATTGGGGGGTAGATGATAAGAGATATAAATCAGTGTTTATCATACAGTGAGCGAACGAACGAGCGAACGAGCCAACGAACGAGCGAAGCGAGTGAGTGCGAGTGAGTAAGTGCGCGTGAGTGAGTGCGAGTGAGTGCCTTCTTTCGTTCACACTCACTCATTGAGTTTGTTAGTTGTTCACACTCACTTGTTCACACTCACTCATTCAGTTTGTTAGTTGTAATTATTTCATGTCTCCATTGTAGCTCTTGGCTCTTTATTGTCCTCACGTTGATCCGAATTAGATTGTCTATATTGAATTGTCTTTCGCACCCATGTGAGTGAGCAATAGAACTAACCACTTGCAACCTCACAAACTCCCTTCGTTGTGACGAACAAGCGGGTAAGTGGTTATTCAAGGAATTCGCTACTCACAAAGTCACTCACGCAATCGGTACTATTAATGGTCAGTAGGGTAAAATGACAAGAAATATGCCAAATTTCAATAAAATTACAAACCTTGTACATAAACTCTCTGTTACATATTCAGAATAGTCTCGAAGTTAACGTTTTAAATGACATGAAGCAAGCGAGCTAAGCCTCAATTCGCTACTCACTCACTCACTTCTCGTTCAATTGTTCGCTCATGTATTGTTTTTCCCTAGTCAAGTTACTGTATACTGGTTACCCTTACGATGGTATCTTTGGATTCGGAATATATATTGCAGCGGATATCAGAAGTGGATCGATCAGAAATTTCTTCGGCACTCATCTAAGCGAGCTTCAATGTAAGGTGACTTAACTGCAAAGTAACGAGGGAAGTGACATATTTGATGAATGGCTCATTCACAAACGTCAGGATTTTCCCTTGATTCGTTTAAATAGTATTAGTATATGTTCGCTACGCACTTGGTATGTGTTCGGTACTCACTCGCTTCACTTGTTTGTTTGTTCAAATGTACATTGTCGTTCGTTCGTTCGTTCGCTAGTTCGTTCGCTCATTCGTTCGCTCATTCGTTCAAATGGTATAAGTTAGCTACTCACTCACTCACGAACTCACTCGCTTCGCTCGTTCGTTCGCTCTGTACTTGATGCATGAATAAGCTTAAAGATAGTTTGCTTTTCACGCAAGTTGACTACGATTTGCTTTTCAAGATATCATCCTGAGCCAAAGCATCTTCAAACTCATCAATCACTTGAAGGATCTTGGTGACTCCTTTCAATCAGTCCGGTCATAAGCATTGATAAGCAAAAGTAGATTGAGAGTTCAGGTAGCGAGGAGTATGTACTTGTCTTGGGACTTAAACGGATTGTTCGTTGAGCGAAGCGAGTGAGTGGTGACATTATATGCAGGACAAGACATACGAATTGGAGACTGGTGCCAACCTTAACTTGAACATTGTCAAAGTGCGATTGGAAATAACTGATTCCTTTCAAACAAAAAGAATCCAACTGCTGATGTTCGAGGTTTGTAGTTGAATGAGCTTGCTTATTTACTTGAAGGTGATTTATGTTTGAGCACGAATAGTTGCGACGAATAGTACTGCGAAGCAGTACTATGAGTATGTGTAGACTGCGAAGCAACACTATGAGTATGTGTAGACTGCGAAGCAAAACTATGAGTATGTGTAGACTGCAAAGCAGCACTATGAGTATATGTGTACACTCCGAAGCCTATGAATTAAATCCACCAGAGTTCCAAAGGGGGGACCTTGAAAAAAACCACTTCCAAACGGCTTTACGAAATCTTTTCATGGTCTTTGGAGGTGATTTGCTTCGAGTTGATATGAGTGAGTTCAAGTATATCAGTGAGTTCAAGTATATGAGTGAGCTCAACTATATGAGTGAGTTCAAGTATATGAGTGAGTTCAACTATATGACTGAGTTGAGAATGGATATGATGTAAATATAACTTTCATGCTGAATAAACTATTAACCTCATAACTCGCTCATTTGAGGTTTGGAGATCTACGGATTCTTCGTTTTGCATACTCTTGACTTTGGAGGAAATTGTATGATACACCTCGCTTTGAATGATTTCCAAAATACACATACTATCTTTGTTATCATGATCTTGATCTCGGGTATGATTATGCAATAACTTGCTTCGCTAGTAAACCACCAATAACTTGCTTCGTTAAATGGTGCCTTTACACACATTATTGCGGTACGGGTCTTTAGAGATTTCACATATAAAGATCACTACATCTCTTACTTTTTCACCTTGTACTGTATCACTATTTCACTTGCATCTCTTCTTCACCAGAGCACTCCAATAATTCGCACTCACACTCGCACTCACGAACACACTGTTCGTTCAAGCTCACTTGCACTCACTTACTCACTCACCCACTCACTCACTCACTCACTCGCTTCGCTCGTTAGTTCGTTTCAGTTGAGGTCAATTCCAAGAGCCAACTTTATGAGGGTGATTTCACTGCAATAATAGAGCAGATGATTGAGGTGCCCTAAACATAAAGCTTGCTCTTTGATTGTCGCCTTGCCCTAGTGAATCAAAAATGCACATGAGAACTTTGGTATGGATAGTACTCATATGGCATAGTAATGAAAATCATACAGAGATGGTTACAAGAAGAATTCAAAGAATTTGCTACTCACTAAGGAACGAGCGAAGCGAGTGAATGTGAGTGAATATGAGTGAGTGTAAGAGAGTGGAAGTGCGTGGGAGTGAGTGAGTGGGAGTGCGTGGGAGTGAGTGCTTCGGAGTAAGTACGTGTGAGTACGTGTGAGTCGGAACAAACAGTCGTTACTCACTCACTCCCTTTGGTCCTTCGTTCAATTCAAGATACAAGTTGTTAAGCTTTGATATGAAGTTACCTTTAAACTTAAACGTTAACCTCTGACCTTTAACCTTTGATCTTTTTCTTTAATCTAATGTCAATTTCATTCCTCAGTTCATACTCAATTCTCGTTCTTATTGAATACGCTACTCACGAACGAACGAACGAGCGAACGAGCGAACGAGCGAACGAGCGAACGAACGAACGAGCAAACGAACTCACAAATTCACGAACTCACTCACGAACGAACTCACGAACGAACTCAAGAACTCACTCAAGAACTCACTCAAGAACTCACTCAAGAACTCACTCAAGAACACACTCACGAACTCACTCACGAACTCACGAACTCACGAACTCACTCACGAACTCACGAACTCACGAACTCACGAACTCACTCACGAACGAGCGAACGAGCGAACTCACGAACTCACTCACTCGCTTCGCTCGTTCGTTCGTTCGCTCGTTCGTTCGTTCGCTCGTTCGTTCGTTCGCTCGTTCGCTCGTTTGTTCGCTCGTTCGTTCATTCGCAAAAAATTCATCATGCCAGTCAGAGCCATCGCCAAAGCATCCATAGGTCGGAACGGTATCGGGGCATATGTCATGCCATGCCACAAGATCCAAATTGAATACTGCAACTGGGGAGGATCATCCAACGGCTTGCGTTCATTACTTCAATCATCTGATATCCAAAAAGTGGCTACCCAAAGACCAAGCATCATGTTTGAAATCATCAAAAGAGCAGGTCACCCCCTGATAAAGTTTCATTACAATAATGACACCATCAAAGTGCTCAACGTTGCCAACTTGAAGCAATCTGAGATTGTAGCTAAGATTAATGAAATGAGCCAACACAGTGGTGCAGACTTGTTTAAGTATAACCACAAGGTGATGTCTATGAATGATAGTGTGAGAGGTATTTGGTCTCCAATGCATGTGGGTAGGGAGAATAGGTTTAGGATTTAACAAACTCACGAGCGAAGTACAAACTCACGAGCGAAGCGAGTGAGTTTGGTTGCGTGAAAGAACGAGTGAAGTGCAAAGGAACGAGTGAGTTTGTGAGAGATGGCGAGCAAAGCGAATGAGCTTGTGAAACGACGAGTTTAGTTGTGAGTTTGTGAGAGATGACGAGCGAAGCGTATGAGCTTTTGAGACAATGAGTTTGGTGGTGAGCTTGTAAGAGCTTGCTTGGAGACCACGAGCTTGCTTGCGAGACCGCAAGCTTACTCATCTTAAAGGTTCACTCCATACGAATGTCGTGTAAATAACAAATGGGTGTATACGAGGTGAGTACATGGTGACAAATGTCATTAGTAAATAGTGAATAGATGGTGGTTTATGATTTCCGAGCGTAGCGAGTTTGAGACGAGCGTAGCGAGTTTCAGACGAGCGAATCGAGTTCCGCGCTCCTCTGGGAGTGGGTCTCTAGATATTTTCCCCTCTGTCTTGGACAAATAACGTATCACATACGAAAGACACTGCAAGCTTCATCGTTTCGATAATCTAAGATACATACTATTCAGATCCACTAGGTTCCAAATCTCATGAGATCAAGTCACCTCTACAACTCGGGACTTTGACCTCCTTAAATAGTCCCAAGCGTCTGATTTCTCTAGCTAATAATCTCTATGGATTACCACTTTTCGTATGGCACATGACGAGTCCCATTCTTTCTTGCTTGCTATCCTAACGAGCGAACGAACGAGCGAACGAACGAGCGAACGAACGAGCGAACGAACGAGCGAACGAACGAGCGAAGCGAGTGAGGAATAATATGTAAACTGGGTGCAAAAAGCGTTGTTCGTATGTGTTGATTTGGTACTTCAATATAAAGTAGATTACACATCTACATCTGGTCTGCTCGTAAACTGGTCTGCTCGTAAGCTGATCTGCTCGTAAGCTGATCTGCTCGTAAGCTGGTCTGCTCGTAAACTGGTCTGCTCGTAAACTGGTCTTGTTTGTAAGCTGATTCTCATCGAAATAGAATGCACTACTCACTCACTCGCTTCGCTCGTACGTTTGTTCGTTCGTTTGTTCGTTCTATTGGAGATTTACTGCTTTTATTAGAGAGATGATGCTTCATACTGCCAGAGGGGTGGTGTCTCATATGTATAGATGCAAACCACAAAGGAGCGAGCGAACGATCGAACAAGAGAAGCGAGTGAGTGAGTGAGTGAGAACAAACTCCTCAAGTGAGTTTCTGAGTTCGTGAGTTCGTGAGTAGCAAAGTGAGTAGTAAAGAGTTTATCGAACGAGCAAAGTGATGCTAAGGAAATGACCTGATTAGTGTAATATCAAGTTATTAGTAAAATGAGAGAGTGAGCATTTGCTTATCTCACTAGCAATGCAAGAACGAGCGAAGCGAGTGAGTGAGTAAGGCCTTACTTTGGGACTCTTGATTTTCTCAAGGTCGCTCCCTTTGGGACTCTGGTGAATTTTCCTCCCTTTGGGACTCTTGATTTTCTCAAGGTCCCTCCCTTGGTATACCGTGCGAGTGAGTGCAAGTGAGTGCAAGTGAGTGCAAGTGAATGCGAGTGAGTAGCGACTTCCATTGAAATAGTAATCTCTATAAACTGTGGGGTTTTACAGGAGTTTATATTCAGGCAGCTGGACTCTTTCAATTAGTACTCGTTTGTAAGCAATTTCAAGGCACACCAAGATCAACACCCTAAAATGTATTTTCTCGTTCTCACACACGAGCGAACGAGCGAACGAGCGAACGAGCGAACTCACACCCACTCACCCACTCACCCACTCAGTCACTCCTCACTCCTCACTCCTCACTCCTCACTCCTCACTCCTCACTCCTCACTTCTCACTCCTCACTTCTCACTCCTCACTCCTCACTTCTCACTCCTCACTCCTCACTCCTCACTCACTCACTCACTCACTCACTCACTCACTCACTCGTTGGAAATAGTACGAAAGGAGAACTTGAAATATTGAAAACTCATTTTGTAGCACTACTCAGTCATCGTACAACTCGTAGCACTGATTCGCAGCACCACTTGTATGATTTCTCTGTGAGTCTTTGAACCTTATACTGATTTTGGATTTTTTGAATTGATTTGAATGATGATACGATGGGTATGATAATGACATTATTCTATAAGTTTAAGCCAAAATGTTGAAAAGATTAACAACCGATGATCAAGATAGGGCGCTACCAAATGGGCGCTACCAGATGAGCACTACCAAATGAACACTATCAAATGAAGTTCTCCCAAATGAAGTTCTACCTAACGTATCAAACTCGTTGATTTGAACCTGATTTTATTCGATACTATTTAAACTCAATACAAATTCCACGATTTCAATACCAACTTCATAACTCGCTTCTTTCAATACATTCCCATGTTGACTCAGAGTACACACAACAATCAAACTCAAACTTATGGGGGATTGTAATTTGCAAACTCGTTATTTTGGATTGCTAATTATACTCTCTACACAACCAGTGTTTGGTATATTGCTGCGAGGCAGCGAAGCGACTATTAATGTTTGGTATATTGCTGCGAAGCGACTATTAATGTTTGATATATTGCTGCGAAGCAGCTCAGGAGCGAAGCGACTACTGTTTGGTATATTGCTGTGAAGCAACTATTAATAGGCATAATGCTGTGAAGCTAATTTCAAACCTAAGCAGGTGGACGCCTTGAAGGTGTAAAATTGCTTGAAACTCAGTTTCTTTGTGCGTGTCAAATGATGTCACAGAAGTGTATAAGTAAAGGTTAAGGGAACAAGCGAACGAACAAGCGAACGAGCGAAGCGAGTGAGTGAGTGCGTGAGTGAGTTCATGAGTGCGTGAGTACGTTCGTTTGTTCGTTTATTACTTCGATCATTCGATCATTCGTTCGTTACTTTGGTAGATTCAAACAAACTCGCTTCGCTCGTTTTGAGAAGAGCTACAAGTGTATCTCACGCACGCACTTACGAACTCACTCACTCGCTTCGCTCGTTCGTTAGCTATTATTTTTTTTTCGGAGGTTACTCAGTTGGCTCAGGCGGCAAAGTGCCCCATAATGTTTCTACCGAAAAGGAGTGTACATCTCTAACACAATCCTCTGGTGATTGTAAAGTTCATAGTCTGGACAAGTCCTTCCCTTTGGCACTCTGGTGATTTTTCTCAAGGTCCCCCCTTTACAGGTCCCCCCATATCACTCATAAAAAAAACCCTATAAATAAACAAATTCTCAATAGACTTAACTATGGATGTCGTATTGACACTAGATCACACCGCCTTGTGTATGCCAGAGATTGGTGTTCATTCTGAGATTTTCACAAGGGGGGACCCTTGGGAATTGACTGCAAAAAAAGTATTCAACTCCCTCACTCACTCACGAACACTCACGCACGAACGCACTTTGCTCGTTCACACTCAAAAGTTCGCCTATAGCACTATTTCACTCACTCGCTCCAGGTATATATCACTGTGCTACATCTCTTCGAGCTTTTCGAGTGAGTTCGTGAGTGCGTGAGTGAGTTCTTGAGTTCGTTCGTTCGTTCGTTCGTTCGTTCGTTCGTTCGTTCGTGAGTGAGTGCGCGCGCACGTGAGTTGTGTCTGGCTGACCGACTGAGTTAGAACCAACTGACCAACTACACCACAACTCTGTTTCAGTCAGCTCTATACTCACATTAAACAAATGCATAATATACAGTTTAATATATGTTGTAATTCAATTGATCATCTAATCATCATCTATATGTACTATTCACATAATATACTATACATATTCAAAAGCATACACTAGTGCGTGAAACTCCGTTCTATCCACCACATGTCTGACGAACGAGCGAACGAACGAACGAGCGAAGCGAGTGAGTGAGTTCGTTCGTGAGTGGGTTCGTTCGTGAGTGGGTTCGTTCGTGAGTGGGTTCGTTCGTTCGTTCGTTCGTTCGTTCGTTCGTGAGTGAGCTCGTGCTTGAGTGACGAGTGACCAGTGACGAGTGAATATCACGCACTCATACTGCTTCGCAGCACTAAAAGAGTGAGAACGAAAGAGAGCGAATGAGAGCAACTGATTGACTAACCCTATTCAGCTAAAGGCACTAAGTACAATGCTGGCAAATGATTTGCAATCAAAATGTAATATTTTCATCATTATTATGGTTACGGAAGGGTAGAATCAACTCAAGAAGAGAGTAAGAATAACTATCTGGTAAAAAGCCACCATACAATACCAATACTAAAGACTAATACTAAAGACTAATAATCAATACTAATTCTATTCAATAGAAAACCAATACTTAAACACCGCAAATTAACTAACGAATACTAATACTCAACACTATATAATCTTTAGATTTTTTGACTATGTAGTCAGAGATATGCTAGTGACACTTGGAACACTGGGTGATAATCATTCGAAAAGTTGGTTGCAACTGATGTCTACTAATCAAATTGTAACATGTTTATTTTGTAAGACTTGAGCTGGCCCGAGGAACGAGTTCAAGTATGAATCCGCAAACGACAACTACAGTGCAAACGGTAAAACTATTCATCACAATCTCTCACTTTGGTCTAGTGTACAAAAAACCAACTGTGCGTATCTCTGATTAGTCACGTGAAAAGACAAACGAACGAGCTTTGCGAGTGAGGTTGAGAGGATTGAAAGAGTGAGTAGTGATTATTTCAAGTGATTGGTGTTTGTTTGAATCCAGGATATTGCTCCTCCAATGATTGAGGCAATTTCATAAGAAGTTTCAAAGAGTAACAATACTGGTATTAGCTCAGTTTGCATGAGCAAAGCGAGTGAGTAGTGAATTGATGTACAAGTTGTTCTTATGATTTGAACTGTAATCTCTATTGTCTTTGACTTATGGTAAGCTCATTGGGTGATGCACAATCAAAAGTGGTTCATATGTAGTTTGATATGATAATCATTTGGCTGAGGAATATTGGCAAATGAGTATCAATAGACTTGCAAATTCAGTACAACTAATTGAATATTGAAGACTCAACCACCAGAGCTACTATATTTATTATTGCCAACACTAAGATTGCTACTATTACACCATTGCTACCATTACCATCAAATCTGTAATTATTTAGCTCATATGTCCAGTCGAAAGAATCCGACTCCAAACGTATACAGCTAAATAATTTGGTGGTCTGACAGTGAGTGGGGTGGGGGGTTGTGCAAGATGTTACGAATGTTGGAACCAATTGATATAGTTGAATTGTAACCCTAGGGAGGCAGTTCTCATCCTTGGGAGGCAATTCTCAACCTTGGGATAGACAATCCATGGGTTTTCCTGGGGGTCGAAGGGTTGGATTAGAACAAGCGAACAAACGAGCGAACAACTTATTCGAGCGAACGACTTGTACGAGCGAACAACTTTTACGAGCGAACGACTTGTACGAGCGAACGACTTGTACTCACACACTCTCGCTCACTTTGTTCGTTCTCACACTCGCACACTCTCACTCACTCTCACTGCTTCGCTCGTACGCTGGTTTTCATGTACATCAAAATACCTTTTTAGCGAAACGTGTGAGTAGTGAGCTTTGGATGATCAAACATAGCAAGTGCTTTGAATTACAAGCGATTGAGTAGTTAGCGTCCTTTGAAAGCAAATCCAATTCTCAAGGTTACAAATTTGGAGACGCTTCTCTCACTCGTTAGTTGCTATGCTCGTTACTCGTCAGTTGCTACTCGTCAATTGCTATGCTCGCCCCCACTCGTAACTCGCTACGCCGTCACTCGTTCATTAAAAACCAAGCCAACCTAGGATCTATCATCACCACACTCCAGGAAACAATTCCACATCTCCTCACCACACCTCTTCCCTCCCAATTGATCAAGCCCAACGTGGTGCTTTGAATCTGCCCCTCAAGGCCTTTATGGATCTAACCTATAAAGACCCGTACCGCAATAATGTGAGTGAGTGAGTGAGTGAGTGAGTGATTGAGCGAGTGAGTGATTGAGCGAGTGAGTGAGTGCGTGATTGAGTGAGTGCGTGATTAAATGAATGAGTGCGTGCGTGAGTGAGCGAGTGCGTGATTGAATGAATGAGTGAGTGAGTGAGTGATTGAATGAGTTCGCTCGTTCGTTCGTTCGTTCGCTCGTTCGTGAGTAATGCAACAAACCTACATTGAGCCTTGGTTGACTTCTTTAGTTGTTTGATCGTTTGCAAGTTAACCATCAAGTGTTAGGCTGATAAGAAGGTGCTCAACAGCCGATACACTACACATACGTGTAGTACGACTCGACACACAAAAACTAGGTTATTAGACAAAGTACCCACGTTCGTAGACGAGGTCTGCAAATTACCTCTTTGACATATACGATAAACTATATAGTTACTTCGACTGACATACATTAGTTAAGTTCTAAAGCTTGTAACAGACATTAAGTTAATCTCTGCCAAACAGCGAACGAGCGAAGCGAGTGAGGTCGTGAGTAGCGAATTTGTGTGATTTCGTGAGGTAGTGCGAAAAGTGACATGGTGAGTTCCATCAATGGTTGATTGGCGATATCTCTGTTAGATGGCAAGAAATAAGAGTGAGTGAAAAGTGAGTGAGTGAAAAGTAAGTGAGTGCTCGGTCTTTCGTTCGCTTCGTTCGTTCGTTCGTTCGTTCGTTCGATTACTCTCTTTGGTCGTTCGTTCGATTACTCTCTTTGGTCGTTCGTTCGATTACTCTCTTTGGTCGTTCGTTCGAATGCTCTCTTTGGTCGTTCGTTCGATTACTCTCTTTGCTCGTTCGTTCGATTACTCTCTTTGCTCGCTCGCTTGATTACTCACTTGGTTGGTTTTCGCTACTCACTCACTCGCTTGGCTAGTTTTCGCTACTCACTCACTCACTCACTCACTCACTCACTCACTCACTCACTCACTCACTCACTCACTCACTCACTCACTCACTCACTCGCTTCGTTCGTTCGTTCGTTCGGTCGTTCGATTACTCTCTTTGCTCGTTCGTTCGATTACTCTCTTTGCTCGCTCGCTTGATTACTCTCGTGGTTGGTTTTCGCTACTCACTCACTCGCTTGGCTAGTTTTCGCTACTCACTTACTCACTCACTCACTCACTCGCTTCGTTCGTTCGATTACTCTCTTTGCTCGTTCGTTCGATTACTCTCTTTGCTCGCTCGCTTGATTACTCACTTGGTTGGTTTTCGCTACTCACTCACTCGCTTGGCTAGTTTTCGCTACTCACTCACTCACTCACTCACTCACTCACTCACTCACTCACTCGCTTTGCTCGTTCGTTCGTTCGTTCGTTCGCTCGTTCGTTCGACTTAAATATCCTCTTCATCGTATTGAATCTTCCTATTGATTTCCTATGAGATCAAATTTCTGCCAAACACAACATCAAGTTGGTTACATTTGATTTTTCATGAATGTAAAATTAGTATTGAATTGATCAAGTTTTGGTTTTATTGGTTACTTTGCAATGAACGAACGAACGAATGAACGAACGAACGAACGAACGAACGGACGAACCAACGGACGAGCGAACGAGCGAACGAGCGAACGAACGAACAAACGAACGAACGAAGTAACGCACTCACTCAATTACAAACGAGCAAAGACAAACGAGCGAACAAACAAACGAACAAAGTCACGCACTCACTTTATTACAAACGAGCAAAGACAAACTCGCTTCGCTCGTTTGCCGTTTGCCGTTTGTTCATACTATTACTTAAACAACGAACGAACGAACGAACGAACGAACGAACGAACGAACGAACGAACGAACGAACGAACGAGCTACCGAACGAACGAACGAAAGAACACCTTACAGCTTACTAGCTTACTCATAACAATTGGTTTTAAACCTTAATTCTAATTCAATAGGATTCGCTCATTAATAGATTTGCTACTCACGAATGAGCGAAGCGAGTGAGTTCGTTCGTTCGCTCGTTCGTGATTGAATGAATGAGTGAGTGCATGAATTCGTTCGTTCGTGAGTGATTGAATGAATGAGTGAGTGCATGAATTCTTTCGCTCGTTCGTGAGTGACACACTCCTTGAATCGACAGTCAGTCACTCAAATCTGTTGAATTCGTTACTCACACGCACGACTCAAATCTGTTGAATTCATTACTCACTCGCTAAACTCGTTCGCTCGTTCGTTCGTTCGCTTCGCTCGTTCGCTCGTTCGTTCATTCGTTCGCTTCGCTCGTTCGTTCGTTCGTTCGTTCGTTCGTTCGTTCGTTCTCTCGTTCGTTCGTTCGTTCGTTCGTTCGTTCGTTCGTTCGTGAGTGAGTGAGTGAGTGAGTGAGTGAGTGAGTGAGTTCGTGAGTGAGTGAGTGAGTGACACACTCCTTGAATTCGTTACTCACTCGTGCGACTCAAATCTGTTGAATTCAGTACTCACTCGCTCGCTCGCTTGTTCGTTCGTTCGTTCGTTCGCTCGTTCGCTCGTTCGCTCGTTCGTTCGTTCGCTCGTTCGTTTGCTACGCTCGTTCGCTCGTTCGTTCGTTCGCTTCGCTCGTTCGCTCGTTCGCTCGTTCGTTCGTTCGTTCGTTCGTTCGCTCGTTCTATCGTTCGTTCGTTCGTTCGTTCTATCGTTCGCTCGTTCGTGAGTGACGCACTCCTTGAATCGACAGTCCGTCACTCAATACTGTTGATTCGTTACTAACTCGTACGACTCAAATCTGAAGATTTAATTACTCACTCGCTATGCTCGTTCGTTCTCTCGTTCGTTCGTTCGCTCGTTCGTTCGCTCGTTCGCTCGTTCGCTCGTTCGTTCGCTCGTTCGTTCGCTCGCTCGTTCGTTCGTTCGCTACGCTCGTTCGCTCGTTCGCTCGTTCGCTCGTTCGTTCGTTCGCTACGCTCACTAGCTCACTCACTTGCTCACTCGCTCACTCACTTGCTCACTCGATATTAATTAACAGCTATATCAGCCTATGTATACTAAACTTTCCAACATCTCCACCAACTCACAAACTCGCCTTAATAACCAACTCAGCTATGCTCACTCAAAACTCAACTAGCTAGCTATACTCACTCACTCACAAACTCACTCACAAACTCACTCACAAACTCACAAACTCACTCACTCACTCACTCACTCACTCACTCACTCACTCACTCACGAACTCACGAACTCACGAACTCTCGAACTCACGAACTCACGAACTCACGAACTCACTCACGAACTCACGAACTCACCCACGAACTCACTCACTCATTCACTCACTCACTCACTCACTCACTCGCTTCGCTCGTTCGTTCGTTCGTTCGATTACTCTCTTTTCTCGCTCGCTTGATTACTCTCTTGGTTGGTTTTCACTACTCACGAACTCGCTTGGCTAGTT
>JAKUAJ010000071.1:0-28131 GCA_030562865.1 Kodamaea lidongshanica (nom. inval.)
TAAGATAGTAGTATTCCCAATGGAAGGAGCAGCTGTATTTAGTACAGTAAATACGAATAGAGAGATTCGTGGGTGTTGTTATAATAAGTGTAAGCTTAGATCAACAGATAGTAAGTATATGAGGTATTCTACATAGAGAATACAAAGATCCGGGATATAATAGCCTACCTAGGAGGTTTGGGCGTATTATATAACATTTTATACCACAGAAAAATCACCACATGTAGAGGCTGTGACTTTTTAATGTATATGTGATGTGAGTAAGGAGCTTGTGTTATCATATAGTGAGATACTGAGAGTGTGATATCCAGAGTGAGATATTGAGGGTGAGATATGCAGAGAATAAGTGAGTAGCACATTTAACAAGAGCTAATTGAATGGAATAAACAGCATTCAATAAACAATATGTATAAACTTCTGCGAAGCAGCATCGGAGCGAAGCGACTAAATAAGGTGTATAAACTACTGCGAAGCCACTTGACAGTGTGTATAAACTGCTGCGAAGAACATTTAATTAACAACATTTATAAATTCAATAGGAATGGCTATGATGATTTATATGATTTCAATAATTCACTTCTTACAACCACACTCTCAATCATGCCTCATCAGATCCGGTCGCAATGCCAGTTCCAACAACCAAAAAATGCTCAACCAAGAATCAGTAATGAATAAAAATTCAACATCTATATTGATGTGACGCTCATAATTAATAAATCAAATAAGGAGCTTTGAGCAAAGCGGGTTATTATCACGCTTATTATCATCACGCTTAACCATCACTCTCATTATTATCACGCTTATTACCATCACGCTCATTATTATCACGCTCGCTATTATCACAATCAAATAAGAAATAACTAGCAGCTTTTATCAAGATCGATACTATCACATTTCAGTGATAGCTCGCTTCGATAGTTATCTACACCAGTTATTATCACATTTCAGCGATAACTCGCTTCGCTCGTTTTCAAAGCCCTGAGGTACGCGATACTTGAACTTGAAAGCAAAGCAGAAACTATGTAAAATCATAAAGTTACATTCAAATCATGAGAATTTGCTCGTATTGAATTCATATAATCATATTCAATTCTATGATTTCGCTACTCAAGAATTTGCACTCACTTTGCAGATTTTACCTTGTCAAGTCGCTCCGCTCCTATGCTACTCGCAGCAGTTTTACGCCTATTCAAAAAAGAAGTAGTTTGAGTGTAACCTTCTGGTTAGTGAAACCTACATTTCATGCTCCATTGGTTTCCAAAGTTGGAAATTAGATCCAAAAGCAAGTGGAGCCGATTTGAAAGAATGACCAAACTAGCAAGATACATGGATTGTAGAGACGCTACAAAGAGCGGTACAGGTATTGGTAATTATTGCAGGTTTACATGAAGTAAAGTATGCTGAAATAGTAGACTAGCTTGATGAGTACTATTTCTGTTTGGAAGAAAGCTGCAAGGCTCAAACGACTGAATACGTATAGATTTTGTGAGTAATAATATAATCCTAACTTCTCATCAATTAGGGGTCACCTTCAAGAGTCTGGTATCACGTAAGCAGAATTAACAATGCAGAACCAAACCAGGTGTTTTGGATGCAATGGGGTGATATTTGCCAATACTGACAAACACTTACTACATTAAGAATCACATCTGATTATCAAAACCAGCTTACAAACCACCCAAAATGAAACCATCAGTATTCAAAGCCACCGAAAATACATTGATTTCATAAAGATTGCATCCAACAATATCCAAATCAAAAGTATTGGCTACCTACTCAATCGCTTCACTCGTTCGTTCGTTGCATGTTTTACTAATCTTTCATTTGTATCCAGATTCACTTGTATTATATCGTGCTCTCTTGTACACTATTATTTAGTGCAAACACCCATTCTATCTTATTTCAACAGTTGCAAACTATGCACAAAATCAGAATTGCAGCAAAAGGGTATATCATTACGTTATAAGCTCTCTCAATATGAATGTAAGTGAGTGAGTGCGTGAGTGAGTGAATAACTGAGCTGCAAATACTTGAGTGAGCGCGTGACAATTAATGACTTCATCCAATACCATCAACCGAATTTGCTACTCACTCTCTCGTTTCACTAACGAACTCGCCGGTTTTTATCACCCTCCATCTACTCAACTCACTCGTTCGTTCTATCAAAAGAATTTGCTAACCCGTCACCCAGATATTTGCTACTCACTCACTCACTCGCTTCGCTCGTTCGTTCGCTACAACACTAATCATTCATATCTATTCTTAAATACACACTCTATTGCTTCTTGGCAGCCTCCTCAGCCAACATCTCAGCTTCCCTCTTTTGAGCCTTAGCAATAAGATCCATTCTTTGTGGGGTTGGACCGTAGAAGGAGCAGTCATACTCTGGGTTAATGTTAAGCTTAACACCCAATTCTCTACCAAACTTGTGAATCAAACCAGGATTTTCCAACATGGTACTACCGATAAGGGCAATGTCAAAGTTACCATTTTCAACAAGGTCGCTGGTAACCTTACTGTCGACACCCATACCACCAACACAAGCAACCAAGGCAGTGTCACCAACAGCAGCCTTAAGCTCAGTGGCATATGGTTCGTTGAAGGTGAAGCCGTGCTTACTTTCCTTTCTACTGTGTTGCTTGTAGGAGTTACCTTGGGAAGACACATCGATAACGTCAATACCCTTTTCAATGGCAAGTTTGGCGAATCTGATGGTGTCTTCACTTTGCCAGTATTCTGGACCTTCAACACCTTCGTGGGCAGAGACTCTGAACCACAATGGCATACCTTCTGGAATGTTCTTTCTGACTTCTTCGATGATTTCAAGAGGGAATCTGACTCTGTTTTCGAAAGAACCACCGTATTGATCGGTTCTCTTGTTTGAACTTTCACACATGAAACTGTTAAGGAGGTAACCGTGAGCACCGTGGACTTCAACAAAGTCAAAACCGGCGATTTCGACGGCTCTCTTGGCGGCCTTACCGTATTCTTTAACGTAATCTTGAACTTGTTGGGTAGTCAATTCTCTTGGGGCTGGGAGTAATCCACCTGGTCTGAAGGTGATTGGGGAAGGACCCACGAGGTCGTCTGGGGTACCACCTTCTTCTCTTGGCACTTCGAGTTCGGAACCCTCCCATGGTGGACGTTGGTTACCCTTTCTACCACCGTGAGCGAGTTGAAGACCGACGATTTGCTTTTGGGCGTGGGCGAAATCGACAATTTTCTTGAGTTTACGGGCTTGTTCGTCGGTGTAGATACCCAAACAGTGTGGGGTGATACCACCACCGTATGCAATAGATGTGGCTTCAACAAAGATCAAACCGGCACCTCTAGTGGCGAGGGAACCATAGTGGATGTAGTGGAAATCGGTAACTTCTTGATCTAAACCGGCAGAGTACATACACATTGGGGAAACACCGATTCTACTCTTGATGGTCAAGTCTCTCATCTTCAATGGTTGGAATAACTTTGGAACATTGGTGGCATCTTCAACGGCAGAACCTGGGGCAGTGATGGTGGATGGAAGGTGGAAGTCAACTTCAGTAGCAACTGGGCGAGGCTTCAGCTCAAATACTTGTTCTTCGACGGTCATGTCAAGCGTGTTTATTGATATCTGTCTTGGTAGGGCAGCCTATCCTCCTTTTATGTATTTGGCACCCATACTATAGGAGTATATTTTGTGGCTCAAAAATTACTAAGCTCCTAAATCTTTATCAACCGCCCGTCACATGACCACACATACGGAGCTCGTTGATTTGTAAGCTTATGTAAGCTGAAAAGTTTAAATGTTTTGTGATTCAATCTTAGCGGGAAGAAGATTAAGCTGATGGCGGTTAGGTATGAAGTTGTAGGTTTCATATAGGATGTTAGTTATTTGTCACTTGAATGATTGTTATTATCAAGATATAGGTTCATCCGGGAGATATCTAACCATGATTTCCATCATCCACCTATACTTCTGAGACACCTTGTAGTGTAGATTACAAATCATGATTATAAATTACTCTACGTGGTGCTACAAATGATGACAAATCAGCCGGGCTTAACTTGAAAATAGGGTTTAGAAGTGTTGACAGCATTGTCGTAGTCTTCCGCTAAGCTTCTTCTGACAAAGTGACAGTGTTTGCGCTAAGCTCTTTTGACAAAGTGACAGTGTTTGCGCTAAGCTCTTTTGACAAAGCTGACAACGCGCTAGCTAACAACTTTTGCGCTAAGCTCTTTGAAGCTAACAACTTTTCCGCTAAGCTCCTTCTGACTAAGCTAACAACGTTGGATGGCGGATCAGTCTCAAAAGGGTAAGGCGATGCGAGCTTACGCTTAGTAACTTTCCGCCTCACTTTTTCCGCCAACAGATCTGTTAACAGCGAGGCCTGGACGTTTGTAATGATACCAAGTATATAAAGTATTAAATGTCATGATGTTTACGAGTTCAATATAGATTTGACGTGTCTTACCACTTCAATATAGTCTTGACATGTCTTACCAATTGAATACATTTTTGACGTGTCTTACCGATTGAATACACGTTTTTCACGGGTTCCCCATTCACACTTGTCCCCCCCTCCTATTTTGAAACTACATCATAGTGATGAGGCGGGTGTACCCACGAGATACAAAACATCTACAATAATGGTAAAAATCTATCCTTTGTATTCTATTCAATATCCAACTATTGCTTCTTGGCAGCCGCGGCTTCTTCTTCAGCAGCCCTCTTTTCAGCTCTGGCAATAAGATCCTTCTTTTGCTTGGTTGGACCATACACGGAAGCATCATATTGAGGTGCAATGTTAATAGCAACACCCAATTCTTCTCCAAACTTGTAAATCAAACCAGGATTCTTCAAAAGTGGAGATCCCACAAGAGCAATGTCAAAGTTACCATTTTCAATAAGACCGCTGGTAACCTTACTGTCCACACCCATACCACCAACACATGCAACCAAAGCTGAGTAACCAAGGGCGGCCTTGATTTCAGTGGCATATGGCTCATTGTAAGTGAAACCGTGCTTACTCTCTCTTCTACTGGTTTGTTTGTGAGAGTTACCTTGAGAAGACACATCGATGACGTCAATACCCTTTTCGATAGCGAGTTTGGCGAATCTGATGGTGTCTTCGTTTTGCCAGTAACCTGGACCTGGGACACCTTCATGACAGGAGGTTCTGAACCATAATGGCATACCTTCTGGAATGTTCTTTCTGACTTCTTCGATGATTTCAAGAGGGAATCTGACTCTGTTTTCGAAAGAACCACCGTATTGGTCGGTTCTCTTGTTTGAACTTTCACACATGAAACTGTCCACGAGGAAACCGTGAGCACCGTGGATTTCCAAAAAGTCGAAACCGGAGATTTCAACGGCTCTCTTGGCGGCCTTACCGTATTCTTTGACAAAGTTTTGGATTTCTTCGGTACTTAATTCTCTTGGAGCTGGGAACAATCCACCTGGTCTGAAGATGATTGGGGATGGTCCAACAAGGTAGTCGGTGTTACCACCTTCTTCAGGTGGAGCCATGAGCTCAGCACCTTCCCATTGAGGCTTTTGGTTACCTTTTCTACCTCCATGACAGAGTTGAAGACCGATGATTTGCTTTTGAGAGTGAGCGAAATCAACAATTCTTTTAAGCTTACGAGCTTGCTCGTCGGTGTAGATACCCAAACAGTTTGGGGTGATACCACCACCATGTGCAATGGAAGTGGCTTCCACGAACATCAAACCAGCACCTCTGTTTGCGAGGGCACCGTAGTGGATGTAGTGGAAGTCGGTAGCTTCTTGGTCCAAAGCAGCAGAGTACATACACATTGGGGAGATACCAATTCTACTGTTGATGGTCATGTCTCTGATTTTCAAAGGTTGGAACAACTTTGGGAGCTTGGCATCAGTCACTGCTGGTGATCCTGGGGCAACAAGAGTGGAAGTGAGATGGAAATTCACTTCAGTGGCAAGTGGACGGCTTTTGGTGGCAACTTCTTCTTCGACAGTCATTTGGATGTTTTCTGATGGTGTACTTTGACAGCAGCCATTCCTCCCTTTATGTATTCGGACAATTGGAACGTGTATTGCTTTTTCTTGCCCAGCTGCCAACGTAAGCCAAGGCTAGCACATGACTCAAAAGAAACAAGATTGATTTGTAAGCTGAATTTGTGATTAGATATTAAGTTTTGTCTGAGATGATCAATTCCGAGGTTACATTTAGATTGTTTGTAGTTGTTCTTTTTTTAGTGAATTGTACACGTCATGGTGAAGATGCTGATTAATAAGTTGTACGGAAAAGGGCATTGTGT
Organism: Kodamaea lidongshanica (nom. inval.); assembly: GCA_030562865.1. NCBI lineage: Eukaryota > Fungi > Ascomycota > Pichiomycetes > Serinales > Debaryomycetaceae > Kodamaea > Kodamaea lidongshanica (nom. inval.). The sequence goes on from JAKUAJ010000071.1 coordinate 6,280, forward strand.
TTCCGAATAGCGAAAGGCTGAATTTGACACTTTATTGAGCCTCACGTTAATTGTGATTACTAAAGGTTAATTGTGATTACTAAAAGCAGATCATCAACAACGTTTTGCACGTATGATTATCGCACTAAGCTCCTGTCAGTACTCTGAACACGCAGAAAAGGTAGGATGTGCATATAGGGGATATTCGGCTTTACTCAAAATCAAGCTGGTTTTTCATTCTTTGACATGAGTTGTGAATCAATTGATTGTTCTTTTGTAATCTGAAAAGTTTAGATGGATTTCTCTTTCTTTTATTAAACAGTTTGTTTAAATCTCTTTACCGATTTACTTGATTTTCATGATTTTCTTCAAGTTTCTCTTGCCGAATACTCGTGTATGTAAATTTTACGACGAGTCCGAATATGGAATAAACTCCGCAGAACTGGTACGATTCCCCCGGATAAAAGCCCAAATAAGAAATTACTCCGCTCATTAATCTCCGACATCCGAAGAAATAGAAAAACCTAATTGGTAAGCAATTACAATGTTACAATAACTTATTGTTCATGCGTGAACTTCAAGCGACGTCTTAAAGTCGTTTATCTCTCAAATTTTACACTCTCAAATTTTCTTAACACTTGTTCATTTATTCATCGCTTAATTCTGTGTAAATCTCTAGACCTGCTTACTAACACACTTTTACGACTTCATTTCACTTGAACAAGTCACACAAAACTTAAAGTGCATCCATTGTGTAATCATACTCAATGCCCGGAGTAACACTGGATATAAACTTGAGAAAAATAACCAAATACTGATCGGCCCGAATCTCGTGACTATGCTTCATCAAGATACGCATAACGTTTGAATGCTTACAAGGGTGAATCAGAATGGAGGTGGTGTTGATAGCAACCGGTAACGGCTCTATGGTTGCTGTTTTATCTCTGTAGTCCAGATTTATATCCTCAAACATTTGATTTGGTAAGAGGGGGATTCCATTTGAATTGAAGCCCACAAGGTATAATTTGGGAACTCTATACGAAGTTGAGTATGTGATGTACAAGTCATATTTTCTTAAAGGGTTATCGTTGTCAATGAGTTCCAAGTCATCAAAGTCTTGCATATCTTGATCGTCAAGTTGATCCAAAGCCTCGTCGATATCTTCGATTGGTTTGTTTGAAGTGTTTACCGCTGGAGTTGTCACCCATCCATCTTCTGCGTCTGTGACTTCAGCTCCTTGCACGCCCCCAAGAATGGAAATGGCTCTTTGGTACAGGGGAACGTGCTTTGTAATCAAGTATTGCTTGTCAGGAGGCAAAAACGATTTCTCATGGCTTTTTGGGGCCAGCGCCCATTGCCAGGTTGGGAACTTGAGAACTAAATAGTCTCCAGCGGCAACAAACTCGTCTGGGCTGATTTCGCCTGTTTCGGAGAAGTTGGATGAGGCGTTTATTGGGGTTAGGTATTCACGAAGCAGTGATAACTTTGAGCGAAGCATAAGGGGTTGGATTAGAAATGAGCGCGAAAGCGAACGAGCGCGCGAAAGCGAACAAACGAGCGAAGCGAGTAGTGAGCGTGAGCGTGAGCGTGTGAGCGTGTAAGTGCGTGAGCGTGTGAGTGCGTGAGCGTGTGAGTGCGTGAGCGTGTGAGTGCGTGAGCGTGAGCGTGAAAGCGTGAGCGTGAGCGTGAGTGCGTGATAATTACTGAGTATTATGAGCGATAACGACCATTATGAGTCATGAACAAACAAGCGAAGCAAAGGTTCATTCCTTTGGGGGTCTTGATTTTTCCAAAGGTCACATGGAGGTAGAGTTTATATTAAATTATTGAAATCATGGAAATTGCCTTTCAAGGGTCCCCCCTTGGTGAGCTTTTCAATGAGTTTTGTTCATTACCAAATCACAACAATTATTGTATCTGATTAAAGCCTATTATGAATGAAATCATAGATGTCATAGAGTTGTAGAAGAACTTGCCACTCACTCAATCATAACAATTAGTATACTAATTTCAATTAAATAGGACGCTCACTCACTCGCTACGCTCGTTCAAACCATAACCACAGTACAATTAATACACACCAAATCAAATCACAATAACAAGCAAGTAATGGTCGTTTGTTTCCATCGGCTCACTTGGCACTAAACCTCCAAAGAAACATGTGTTACCTTCACCAATGAATATCCCCAGCAAACTACCTTTTCATATGATTATTCTCACTCATTTTGCTCTATAGCGTTTTCGTAGAATTCATGTCAATTTATATTAAATTTATAGAGAAATGCAAAAGCATTTATGTTCGCTCGTTCGTTCAATCAAATGAATTAGAAATCGCTTTGGAATCAAAAGACTTTGCTACTCCCTCTTGGGTAGACGTCTTGGTACGGAGGTTACGTAATCTTAATAATGGATTACGTCAGCTTGCAAGAAAGATGTGCCCTTTAGTAATTTCCACGTGCGGTAATATCCACATGTATTTGCTTGGCGAGTATATAGGGGCCTTATTTCTCTAATAATAGCAGTGAAGTACAGTTATTTAATTAGTTCCATATGAGGGTAATCTTGGTGCGTGAGTGAGTGCGTGAGAATGTGTATTGTGAGTGATGAACATATGAGCGATAGCAAACATTATGAGTGAGGACACCCGAATGATGAAAAAACTCGCTTCGCTCGTTTATGAATGACGTACACTGTGAATAAATGTTCTCCAAGTTTTTCATATCTATCTGAGCTCCCTGTGGGTCCATTTCGTAGCAAACAGTGTATTTGTCGTGTTTGTCCCATACTTGTCCTTTTGTTCTGTGGTATGGGTGTTTCGAGGAGCACGTTTGTGAGTAGCGAATTTGACGTGAGTGGTATGTGCGTGGAATGTGAGTAGCGAATATGAACGAGCCATACAGTAACCAGGTACACAATTTATACACATTCAACACTATAAACGAAACTTATATGTAAACCTTCTGCTTGTCCATGCCTGTTCAACTGTAATCAAAAACCACTTATTAAATTCTGATTATCGCTGAGTCAACCCCATATCACAAGCCCAGGGTAATGAGCTGATATAATAGTCAGAGGTGAGTTTATAGTATTGTAGGCCAACTGCGAGAGAAATACATACGCAGTACAGGGATGTTGGTACAAGATGGAGAAAAACAAATGTATATTATCTCGGCCTCTATACTAGCCGAACCAAGGAAATTTTGTGAGTGAGTAGCGACTCTTCGTATACATGCAATGATTTAACGTATTGGCTGAAAGTGGTATATCTAGTGTATGAGTATATAAGTGTATGATTATATGATTATATGAGTATATCACTCTATCACTCTATCACTCTATCACTCTATCACTAATAAATTAAACCTCCTTAGTCCTTCATAGATATCTAGTGAGCTCATTTAAATTACAAGAATTCGCTACTCACTCGTGATTAGTGTACAAATATCACCATCAATTGCTACTCACTCGCTTCGCTCATTCGTTGCTCTCACTCGCTTCGCTCATTCGTTGCTCTCACTCGCTTCGCTCATTCGTTACCTTCTGTACTCACAAACAAACACCTCCTAGAACTAACCTGCCCACCGCTACGGTACGCGCTCCTCCCTTTCTTCTGCAGTACAAACACGTTTGCTGGTGATCCTCATAGGGAAAAAGGAAAACAAACACGTCCAAGAAGCCAAACCAACCTCCTCTAAAGCCCCAAGCTAGACACACACACCAAAAACAAGCCATCTATACTCATCTAAAGGTATAGAGAATACAAACTTTCTAGCGTTCTTTACTGTAAAATACCACGTCCCAGGTTTCTTTCTTTTGCGTGGGCCCTCTCAGGCCCAAAAAAAATTTTTAGTTACGCGATTGTCGGTATATAATCCAAGGATCGCCAAATTTAGTCAATCAAATTATATGTCCAATAGAATAGCATTAGCGCCCATCAAAGACTCCAGCTTGAATTCAAGCTCGCATGGGGGCACTCCATTGAAGAAGCGCAAGAGGTCGCCTCCTCCAGCCGGTACAGCAGCCGGTGCAGCAGGGGTGTATGGGTCGCCGTCGCGTTACCTCCCAACCCAGTCATCGATTGCATTAACCCCCCCGGTATACAAAAATAAGAACATCACACTTTACTCCAAAAGCTTCTCCATAGCACCACAGGCAAACGCAAGCCAAGAAGGCACCATACGCAACTTGCCCACTAGGTCCCTCAGTGACTACAGATTAAATACTCTGCCGCGTAGACTCAACAAATCAAAGAGTGATACGGCCGGATTGGCAGCAACAAAGTTAAAACTTAAATTACAATTGGCATTGTACAAATTACAACAAAACAAAAGCTCACCACCAGCAAACCTCTCCATTAAAATCACAAGGTCATCAACAAGCTTGGGCCAACCCGAGGGCTTGGACCACCTCGCATTAACCACCAAAGTGGTGAAACCAACCAAAAATGAAGCTAAACTTCGATTATTTCAAATCAAAAAAAACCTGATTTACTTCCACACAGAGAATGAAATCCCATTAACCTCAAAGAACTTGTCCACCAATAAAGCATCCTCAAGCAGTTTCTACAATCTGGCATTGAAACTGAACTTTATCTTACCAGCAGTGGCTTCAGTGGCAAGCACAGAATTGGAAAATTCAAAGCATGATCTAGGCGCAGTGGCTGCTGCTGCAACCTTATCAAAACCATCTCTCCCTTCTATTAGTAAAATCCTCAAGACTCCAATCAAAAACGCCACTTCAACCAGAAGTATCATAAATCCAAACACTTCTCATGATGATACAACTATCGATGAAGATGGTGATGTCACGGCCAACTCCACAGCCAATCAAACGAAAAAACCTACATTGCTGCTGGATTCAAATCTGGACTCGATCGATATTAAAGACAAAAGAAAAGACATTTTGACCCTGTCCCCGGTGCAACATTTCGGCACTCCAAACAGCTTTCTGATTGCAAAGAGCTTGTTACAGTTGGGTGGTTATGGTATGTAGACGAGGCTAGCCTTGGTATGTATGAATTTACAAGCATAGATGAGTGTAGACGAGCGAAGACAAACGAGCGAAGACAAACGAGCGAAGCGAGTTTGCGAGTGAGTTGCAATGAGCTTGCTAGTGAAATTACTGGTTAGTTGCAATGAGCTTGCGAGTGAAATTACTAGTGAGTTGCAATGAACTTGCGAGAGAAATTGTTCGTGAGTTGCCATGAGCTTGAGAGTGAAATGTTAGTGAGTTGCCATGATCTTGCGAGTGAAATTGTTAGTGAGTTCCCATGACTTTGCTAGTGAAATTACTAGTGACTTGCCATGAGCTTGCAAGTGAAATTACTAGTGAGTTGCCATGAACTTACAAGTGAAATAACTAGTGACTTGCCATGAGCTTGCGAGTGAAATTACTAGTGACTTGCCATGAGCTTGAGAGTGAAATGTTAGTGAGTTGCCATGATCTTGCGAGAGAAATTGTTAGTGAGTTGCCATGAGTTTGCTAGTGAAATTACTAGTGACTTGCCATGAGCTTGCTAGTGAAATTACTAGTGACTTGCCATGAGCTTGCAAGTGAAATTACTAGTGACTTGCCATGAACTTACAAGTGACATAACTAGTGACTTGCCATGCTAACTTGAAAGTAAACTTGCAAGTTAGTTCTATAGTTTGGAAGCGCAGTTGCCAATTTACGTACTGCCGGACCCAAATATTCTCATCAATCCACTTCTTTGTGTACTATTTCATCTACAATAGCATCTTTGTACACGTCTGATGACATCGAGAGCATGCGTTTGATCTGTTCTGATTAGTGAAGGTGTGATTGTACTTTGCCTTTGTCGTCATGTCCTGAATTAAAGCCAATTTGGATATATTCTTGAGGTCTTGGATGTTTGTGGTGAGTGAGTAGTGATTGTGGTTTAAATGAATATGGCAAAAGGAATACTGAGCTCTACAAAGGATCTCAGCTCTACACAGGAATACTGAGCTCCACAAAGGATCTCAGCTCTACACAGGAATACTGAGCTCTACAAAGGATCTCAGCTCTACACAGGAATACTGAGCTCTACGAAGGATCTCAGCTCTACACAGGAATACTGAGCTTTACAAAGGAATACTAAGCTCAACAAATAAAATACTGAGCTGTGCATATGAGACCAAATAAACTAGACCAATTGATCAGTCCAAACATATTACTGAGTCGCGAATTGTCATGTCTAATGTAACATTTGAAGCCAATTCCAATTGTCATGATTAAATGTGCAATATAAATTGCATGAACGTGACTCTAAAACTTTCACCAAGCATTCAAAGGGTGGGACCTTGAGAGAAATTCCTCATACTCCAAAGGCAAACCCTCATACTCTAAAGGCAAATTCCTCAGACTCCAAAGGCAGGGACCTTGAGAAAAAATTGCCAGACTGAGTGAGTGAGTGAGTGAGTGAGTGTGAATGAATGGACGAAAAAGTGAGTGAATGAGTGAGTGCGTAACTACGTATTTTAAAGTCTAAACAGCTATAACAGCGGTGCCCTTGGTGCAAAATGCAAGAGCAAACACCAATGGCGTTTATGATCCAATTGTAAAGCACATAAAGATGGTGGATGTAATTAAAGGGCTCTGATGTCAGGTGATTACAAAAATGACATGTCAAACGGGTTATTGATAACCGTTTCATAGATTTGCCATAGATTTTTATTATCCTTACATTTAAACACCATTACATAATCCTTAAAAATATATAGGCATACTTGGCTCATGGAGAGCAGTACAGCAACATGTGAAAATAATACAACCACCTCTAAAGATCCGTACCGCAATAATGTTGATCACTTATAGTACTCATTATCACTTATAATACTAATTATCAGTCACTCAGTCACTCAGTCACTCAGTCAGTCACTCAGTCACTCAGTCACTCAGTCAGTCAGTCAGTCACTCAGTCACTCAGTCACTCAGTCACTCAGTCACTCAGTCACTCAGTCACTCAGTCACTCACTCAGTCACTCAGTCACTCACTCAGTCACTCACTCACTCACTCACTCACTCGCTTCGCTCGTTCGCTCGTTCGTTCGCTCGTTCGTTCGTTCGTTCGCTCAAATCTTCCCATTCATCAAATTCTTCAACATGTCTTTTCCAGTGAAATAAACGGTTCTACCAAAAGAGTAAAGATCAAAAGTGGATGTCAAAGTTTCAATAAAACCAAAAGGTAACATTGCAGGAATCCAACCTTGGGCCAATTCCATGGCGAAAGACCCACTTGGCATAGCGTATTGCTTAACGTTACCCTTTTGCAAGTGGTGCACATCCCCAGGTCTGTACACTTCTGGGGTCAAAGCACCAGGGAACGCGGCAATTTGTTTTCCGGTCAAAATGGTGAAGTAATCATCGGCAAAGTGAACCCCAGTATGACCTTCGGTTCCGACAGCAGTACCGAAAAAGATCAAGTATTCAGAGATGGAAGCATGTAAGATAAACATAGTACCCATAGCATTACCAGCGTTATTGTAAACCCAGTCGTCGAAATTCAACTCGTTAATGTAGCCTGGGTATGTTTCCATCAACTTTGGGGCCAAGTCGAGCATGATGGCTGTTGCGTTCCCATCTGGATGCTTGGCCAACACCTCTTGGGTCAATCCTTGCAACACATCCTTATCGAAAATGAATTGAGAAGGAAGGAAGCTGTAAAAGAGTCTGTCGAAGATTCGGTATATTCCGAAGAGGATGATTGGGAGCAAGGCCAATTTCATGTTAAAAGAATGAATAGTTTGTTATTTTCAAAATGATCTCCAATGATCGTATACAATTTTCGCGCACAAAGTCTGGGTGATGATTTGTTTGAAGTTGGCGGTTGTTGATTAGATGAATGGTTTAGGTGGTGATGATTTACGGGGGGTTAATTTATGGGGTTTGGGGTTTCATTTGAATGGGTTGATGTAATTGGTTTGGGTTTTGGTTTTTGTATAGTCTCGTATGGTTTCGTATGATTTCGTATGGTCTCGTATGGTCTCGTATAGTCTCGTTTAGGAGATGAGAATAAACGAATAAACGAGCGAGCGAGCGAGCGAGTTTGTGAGGAATATATCAACCAGGACTGATTTATGATGTAACCACAATTGATTAATCGATTATAATGTAACCACGATTTATCTGTAAACCAAAACCTTGCTGACACCATAACACCTGCTATTTCTGAAGTGCCAACACACGATCCTTCTGATTCCCTTCACCATTCCTTGTGTGCAGTACGTGAAAGATCCGAGGTGGACAACATGGAACTAACCTTTACAATAGCCAAGCTTATGTTCAACAGAAAAAGCAACTGAATGATGCCATTAAACATTCATAAAAGTACACAACTTGAATGTACCGATCCGGTTTATTGTTTTCTGTATACGTTTACTAAGCAGCATGAATGAGTAATATAAATATAGGTTACACATCAAATCCTTCATCTTTAGCATTCACAATATTCAATTTGGCTGTGTTGAGCAAAGCTGGTTATTGGATAAATAACCTTTCATTTAATGGAACTAAGACAAACTGCCTCAATGAATGGAACTCACTCAAAAGTTCACACACACACTCTCTCACGTACTCACGCACTCACGTAGTCAGTCACTTACTCAGTCACTCACTCAGTCACTCTCAGTCACTCAGTCACTCAGTCACTCAGTCAGTCACTCAGTCAGTCACTCAGTCAGTCACTCTCACGTACTCACGCACGCACTCACGCACGCACTCACGCACTCACTCAGTCACTCAGTCACTCACTCAGTCACTCACTCACGCACTCAACCACGCACTCAACCACTATGTATCAAGTAGCGTCTCCTTTTGAAGCCAATGATATTGCTTTGACGTACAATTTCTTGCAGTCAAGTAACGTTAGTATGTACATGTTACAAATTTGCATCTTATCAAACAGACAAACTATAGGTAGTCCACATAGTTATTGATGACGCTGATACTAAAAATTCAAGTGTAGTGTCTGCAAGTGCGATCATTATCATTAGTGCAAATAAATGGTGAGTATCCAAGGATACATTGTGATTGCCTATACCAAAAGTGCTTCCCTCTCAAAAAATTGTGTGTGATTGGGTACAACCATCAGCTCTGAACATGGCAATTTCTACTCTGTGAGCACTTGAGTTTGGATTCATTGATATGTTCAGGTGTTGAATAGATATTCTTTCGAGGTTGTTGGCGGTATATGGTTAATGTTTAATGTTGGGTTATATCACCATTAAATGTTGTCCATGACGGCAGCGGCCACAAGCGAGCGAGTGAGTATAAGTGTGAGTGTGAGTGAGTGAGGAGTGCGTGAGGACTAGCTGTGACAAGTCAGGAGTGAGCACCTGCAAACTTGAATCTCTTTTCTCAGCCAAAGGTGACTTCCAAAGGTGGCTCTAATACATATCTTGATTGATTTAAAAGAACCTCGAAAGCCACAATCAGATCCAAGTTCGCATAAAAGTGGCCTATTCATTCATTTTCACGCACTCAACACATGAACTAGAAATCACAAACAGGTGTTCACTTGGTTGTATTCATTAGTATAGCTCTCTCTCAAAAGTCAGAGGTGTGCCAGAGGTGTATACATTAGACTCATTCGAAAGAATAAATACAGCATCACTTGGCAAAAAGCTGGTTAGTGCAGCTAAAAAGGCTGCTACATGACATCCAAAATCAAATAAATTCCAACTTTAGCTTACACTAGTACTCGCCATAATACTCTGACTTTCACTGCAATCACCAACACTGAATTTTCGCTACAATCACCCACTCACTCAGTCACTTTTTTCGTTCTCACTCACTCAATCACTCACTCACTCACTTTGTTCGCTCTCACTCACTCACTCACCTCAGTTTCATAGTATAGCACTTGCGGTATTGAAACCAGTGTAAGCAAAAGACCGAATTGCTGTATGGCTGCGAAATTTAGTTATACTCATACTTGTATAATTATTTGATTTTACAAGAGCCATCAACCATGAAATCTAGTATCGATATCTAATGATTAGGTCTTGAAATGCACGGCTAAGCAGTAGCCAGTGTTATTGTAGTGAAAGTGCAAGTTTTGGTGATTGAAAAATACGTGAGATCTGGAAAGAGAAGTAAAGACAAAAAAATGAAGCAGAATCAGCTAATAGTTATGCTATATCCCTGCATAGTGTTGGATTGATTGGCATACAATTTGCAACCAGAATATGGGGGAACGAGCGAACAAACGAGCGAACAAACGAGCGAAGCGAGTGAATGAGTGAGTGGCGAATTCTATTGGATTGAAAGTGGCTTGATTAATTTTTATGACTGAGTGAGTAGCGAATTCTTTTGACTTCCATGACCTCTATGACCTCAATACCATTCGTAATGGGCCTTAACCAGTATACACTGCTTATGTTTTGTTGATTTGAAAGAGCCCCGGTTGTGATGCTCATGTGATTCTTGAGCTAATAGTGATGCACATCTTTTGGAGACATGTCCTCACAAATACAATCATGTCACCAGTTGAAAGAGAACGAGCGAACGAACTAACGAGCGAACGAACTCACGCTCGAAGCGAGTGCGTGCGTGAGCGAGTGAGTGAGTTCGCGAGTTCCTCGAGTGCGTGAGGCAGCGTGAGTCGATGTCCTTATATGCAGGACAATTAATACGAATTGTTCCTAGAGATTGGTGCCTTTATGGCTGAACTTGAACATTGTCTTGTTGCTCGATTTGCCTACGTTTATGCGCAGGAACATGGAGCAAGGTGGTTTCTCGGTTCTTATACCATATTTAGCTTGCATCATGAGATGAGCCCAACCGAGACTGATTTCAGCGGCAATTTACAATCCATTTCAAGCTTAATCAGGTTGTTAGAAATCACCTACAAAGCTGCATTTATGACTTTTGAAATTTCTATATCAATTGAACTCGTCATAATTGTTTATTTGAAGAAGAGCTGCGTCTTTGATTATTTAAATTAGTGTGTAGTGTGTAGTGTGTAGTGCGTTAGCGTGTTTGATGATTGCGGTACAGGTCTTTACAGATTAGTTCCATTATTTGATTTCATGTTAAACTAGTGTTTGACTTTAATAGCTCGTTATTAACGACAATATCAAATTCACATGTTTAACTCAACTATTACACTTGTATACTTTGTTCACTTGAATAACTGAGAGTAGTAATTGAGTTGGATGCGTGGGCGAAAATGAGGCAAACGAGAGGCAAATGAGTACCAAAACGGCCCATAATTATTAACCAGAAATTATCAACTTGTAAGCTGTTTTGTGTTGTAGGTTCAGTTTTACGCTGTTTTGCTGTCTTGATCACGCTCAACCACATGCAAATGTCTCGTCTCCAACCCTACGTTTAATGCCTAGCTGTTGGGTATGCACTCTGTGTTTGGTTGAGAATTTTGAACAAACTTCCAAGTGACGATAAACCGAATGAAAGAAATACAAGATGACCCAAAATTGGTACAAGGTGTTTTATCATAATTTATGACACTCGTAAAGTTCCTCACATTTGCTTCCCATTGCAAACTTTCAGTATATATATTTATTTGAATGGATCACCTGAAAACAGTACAATTTAACCTAGACCTGATAATGCACTTGGATATGATAGAGATCATAGAGATTATCCAAACATTTGTCTGAACACATAGATTACTTTTAAATAAGACCAAAGATGGTAATGGGAATGGTGACATGATATTCTGATTGACCCCCGATGTTTTCCTGCATATCACTCACTCTTTCGCTGCACTCATTTCGCTTCGCTCAATTCGTTTGCTCAAGTCGTTTGCTCAAGTCGTTCGGTTATGTCCCTCCCACAAACCACCAATATCACAGACCTCATCAACGCAAACGATGACACTCTAACCCCCCTCATCAAAGTACTCCAATGGGAAAAAGACCTCAAAAAGGGGTCAACCCAGGATCTTCACATATGCCCTCAACTAAAACAAATCATATCAGGCACCAATCATACTGAACTAGATAGCTTCATCCAAATCAAATATAACGACTTGTCAGGAGACTACAAATATCTCGTCAAAGACAACAGCTTGGACCACCTCAATGAATTGATTGCACGCAAGATGATACTCATCAACGGGTGTCAAATCACAAGTTTAACGTCCCAATTGCTACGTAAAATCGAAGAGCTTTTGGTTATGGCTAGCTATGAATACACAAGAAGCACTGTTGTGAATTTTTTGGCGAGTTCCGTGAATGCAAACGACTTAACCGACAGAAACGACTCAACCAACACAGACCACTCAACCAACACAAACCACTCAAACTCACACATATTCAATCTCATACGACAAAAGAAAATCATCACCCAGAGCGTATTTGGGGAATTCCTTAGCAACCCCACAAATGAATACTTTAGCCATGTGCAACGCTGGAACGTTGCCAAGTTACAGTCCAACCTTGCAGAAAACAACCTCGTGAATTTATCAAGGTATTACAAGAGTATTACGATCAAAAAGATTCAACTGATTTTGGGCGTCACGGACATTGAGGATTTGATCGCTGACATGATTGTGCAGAACAAGCTTGCCATAGGGAGTCGTATTGATCAGTTGAGTGGGGTGGTGACCTTTGGTGAGGATTTGAAGAGTGTTGATTTGAATGATGCGATCAAGAGCATTGGGGTTTTGGTTAATGAGATTGTAATACGCAGGTGAGAGTAACGAATACAGTACTTTTATATTCAATATTAATTGTGATGATTAGCGTGAATTAGCTATGTAGCTTTCCACTATATTGTATGCCTTATATGTACGCTAGCATGTAGTTGTAGATAGTTATCTCGTATTGAAGTAACAAGTGTGTGCTTACGGATGAGTGAGTGAGTGAGTTTTAGGGGTGGTTTTTTGTTTGGTAAATACCTAAACCTCACAAACTCACGAACTCGCTTCGCTCGTTCGTTTGGGAGTAACACTGAGTAGCGAAATCGGTAAATTCAAACAAACTCGCTTCGCTCGGTTGTGCATAAGCTTCTAGCAGAAACATGCTTTGTGGTTTGGTCCTGAGTCATGGGTTAGTGTCAGCTGTGAGTAGACAGGAACCTGAAGAATAAAGTGACTGCACTACAGGATATGCTCACAAAAGAGCTCAAAGTAATTCCGAAGTTACTCTAACCCTGAGTTGGAAAGTGACAAGAGCATATGATGTTTAGCGATGTAACTCTAGGAACCGAGAAAATTCCTCTTCTTTAGCGGTTTTTGTCAAAGTCTCGGGATGCAGTCGGGCAGCAGTCGGGCAACTCTCGGGAAACTCTAAGCAACTAAAGGTGACGAAATAGATTCATATTTTTCGCAACGAATTCACCCCGCTAAACCACGTTTGAAGCTCGGGTTTCTTATTCCTCATATCTCAACCTTCACATGGGTTTATTCTCGTAATCGTCAATTACTGGGGGCAAGGAACAATGCCGTGGCGCTTCTGTGATTGACATGTTTGACAGGATTTTACACACAATAATCATTGGTTTGACAGAATTGTACACACAATCACCATTGGTTTGACAGAATTGTACACACAATCACCATTGGTTTGACAGAATTGTACACACAATCACCATTGGTTTGACACAATTAAACACACAATTATCATTGGTTTGACACAATCACATACAAGTGACGCGAGATTGACACAATATTTGAAATATACTTATAACTCATTTGTAATGTACACAGTAAACTCATTTGGGATAAGGTTGACACTGCGTTTCTGCAGTCCACACCTCCAAAAGTTTCCACACGGATTTGAGAAATAACACCACACCAGGAAAATCATCAACCAGGAACCGCTTCTAACCAAAGTATCCCCAACAACACCCCCGGTATATCAACGGTGTAATTCCATCTTACGGAATACAAAATTTGTAGAGGCGTCAGCGTGAGAAAAAAACTAGTGGCATTCAAAATGAATTGCAGAGTGTGCAAAGACTTGAAATTCATTGGTTCAGGATGAAATTTCTCCCAAGGCTCACCCAAGGTTCACCCAAGGTTCACCCAAGGCTCACCCCCGGCAAATAATTATCCCCCGCAAATAATCACCCCCGGCAAAACCCCCGACAAATAATCAAGACAAATAAAAGTACAAAACAATATTTGCAAACACACATTAAAGTAGCCGCTCGTAGGCCGCTCGGAGGCTGCTCGTAGATTATCAAGATTAGTGGTTCCCCCAAATCCAAAGATTCAAGAGGTTTTACCGTTGCATCCCTCCACAAAATACTCTTGGTTTTTTTAGACACCAACGTCCAGCTGTACCTTGGGGAAAATCTTATCTTTGGTGGCACAAACAAACCATTCAAGGTTTCTTTTCTCCAAGACTTTGTTCGAGCTGGGGTTCGTGTTCCTTTTCCAGTTATTGTCTTTTCGTTTCCAGTTATTGTCTTTTCGATTCCCAGTTATTGTCTGTTCCTTTTTCCAATGATTGTCTTTTCCTTTTCGATTCTATGTTGAGTTTCTTTTTTGATTCTTGGTGTTCTTCCTATTCATCGAGTTCTTCCTATTCTTCGAGTTCTTCCTATTCTTCGTCTTTTCTATTCTTCGTCTTCTCTATTCTTCGTCTTTCTTTTGTTTCTTTTGAAACAACTAATTATTGTTAAACTTTATTAAACACATTGTTCCAGCACAATCTAAACGTTGCACTATAATCCATTTGGCTAAGCGATTGTTGTTTGTTATGTTGCATAGATAATAAATGGCATTTTTTGTTTATCACTGATCTTTCCTAAACAATCCAATTGTTAATGTCTTACGCACTTTATAACAATCCGCATCCATCAATACCTTGCAGATTCTTCAAAACCTTGCATGATTGTAAGAGTTATGACATCAACTATGCTTGTGCATCGTAAAACCAACGCCCCCTATCCAGTCCAAAGCCGTATTTGACTTGACTCCAAAAAACCATCCAAGAAAAAGAGCACCGCCCTCAACCCTCAGCTCATAGAATTGATTGTACATTCATGGAAGAAACTTGATAATCTCAACGTCTAACATAGGAGCTTCACATGAACGTTGATAGACTTTGCGTTAGTTACGCAGAGATTTCAAAGGGATGAATCAATGCATCTGAAGTGAATCAATGCATTTGAAGTGAATCAATGCATCTGGAGTGCTTTTTTATCAATGCATCTGGAGTACTTTTTTTTTATTGGGCCAGCTTCGTCTGTGCATAAATTTAAAACCAATAGACATAATTAAGAGTTCCCACACAAAATCCGCCAGTGTTTGTAGTTTTGTTCTCTGGTTTGTGTACGAGTTGATGTTGGTGTGTTCAAGTGGCCTTGTTGGTTTGTGTACGAGTTGATGTTGGTGTGTTCAAATGGCCTTGTTGCTTTGTGTTGCGTGACGAGCAAGGAGACACCAACGTGCGAGGTGCGTAGAATTTGGCCTTGGGGTGAAGCAAACCAAGGAGTCACCAACGTGCGTATGCGTAGAATATCAAGCAAACGAAGGAATCACCAACTTGTGTGTGCTTAGAATAACAGTCATATGGCGTCAACATAATCATCATGTATGGTTGTATGGTTATCAAAAAAAAAAAACCATCCATTCATGCTACAAAACATATTCGCTATTAAAACACAACGTGTACTCTCGCGGAAGCCAATACCCATTATTCCTCATGAATACCCGCTACAAGCCCTCCTTGCGAAAAAGTTCTGCAAGCAGCACCTCGGCAAAATGTGTACTGAAACTCCCAATATCTGGAACTTGGCCAAACATTGAATTGCCAATCTTGACATATGTACCCCACAACAATTCATATACGAGTCCTTTAGTTTTCCGCTGTTTTTGGATATAGGTGATTTTTATTTTGCAGCATAACCATCCGTTAACGTGTCCCCATTAACTTGTCCCATTAACTTGTCCCATTAACTTGTCCCATTAACTTGTCCCATTAACTTGTCCCCATTAACTTGTCCCCATTAACTTGTCCCCATTAACTTGTCCCCATTAACTTGTCCCCATTAACTTGTCCCCATTAACTTTCCAACCTACACTAGTCACCATCACTTTTGCCGCTCATAAGGAAAAAGGACCAGGAAATCAACTACTCTTGTTGCACTGCAAACCGTTACATTACTTGACATTTTGACATTTATAAAACCCCAACATAACATCTACATATGTAAACTGTTAGATATCAACTAACCAGAAGATCCAATATCTCATATCACCTTGGTCATATAACCTTTGGAGTCCGCGCTTATTTTTCGCAACTCCGGTATAGCCAATACATAGTGACTGAAGCCAATGAATCATCTTTAGAGGTCTGCAGGATAATAAACCAACCAATTATGCAACACTAGCTATCCAATTACCCATGGGTCAACCTAATCTTTTTGCTTGGCTGGTTTCGCTTGGCTCATATCGCTTAGCACGTTTCGCTCATTTTGTTCGCTTTGTTCGCTCCACTCGCTTTACTCGCTTTGCTTGCTTCACTCGCTAATATGGTCAACCACGAACACACCCCCCTTCTCCCCCAAAGGAGTATCGATTCAACCATCTCGCAATCCGAAATCATCGAATATGTCCTGAAAAGACGTTCATCCATAGCATCTATGGGTAACTACCCTGTGGGGTCCCCCGTGGCCTTCCCCAGCTCAATCGCAACAGACATGACTCATTCTAGAAGAAGCATCCCACACCAGGACAACATCAGTGAAATCATCCTGACATACTCAGCCTTGAATGAGCCTGAAACAACGTATGAAAAGGAGGTTGCTGCGTTGTTCAAGTTGTCCGTTCCCTTAATATTGACGTTTTTATTAAAGTATTCATTCACTGTTGCTTCAGTGTTTAGTGTTGGAAGAATAGGTCTGAATGAGTTGGCTGCAGTATCGCTTTCCTCTATGACTGCAAATATCACCGCATATTCCGTTGTTCAAGGGGTCTCCACTTGTCTTGATACCCTCTGTGCTCAATCCTTTGGTAGAAAAGATTTCAAGATGGTTGGTGTTCACTTTATTAGATGTTGCTACTTGTTGCTTTTAATCTTTATTCCAATCTTTATCGTCTGGGTATTCTTCTCTGAACCCATCTTGGTTTTCATTATCGGCAACCAGCAAGCCGAGTTGTGTAAATTGGCTGCAACTTATTTAAAGTATCTTGCAATCGGAATCCCTCCTTATATTTTATTTGAATGTGCCACTCACTTCTTGCAATGTCAAGGTATTTTCCATGCTTCCACCTACGCCTTGATTGTCTCGGCACCTTTGAACGCTTTCCTTAACTACTTGCTTGTTTGGAATTCCCGGTTTGGTCTCGGGTACATTGGAGCTCCTATCTCGGTTGCCATTTCCGACTATGTGATGTGTGGTATAATCTTTGGGTACATTTTATTTGTTAAAGGCCATGAATGTTTACCTTCCAAATCATTACTCGACCCTATCTTTTTCAAAAATTGGTCTCGTATGATTAGCCTTTCTATTCCCGGTGTTGCAATGGTTGTTGCCGAATGGCTCGCTTTTGAGATCTTGACCATTGCAGCTGCGAAATTCGGAACAGATACTTTGGCAGCCCAATCTATAGTGGCAACCACTTGTGGTCTCATGTATCAAATTCCTTTGGCATTTTCCATCACTACCGCTACAAGAGTTGCTTGGTATGTTGGAGCCGCTTCCAAATCAGCAGCTAAAGTGGCATCAAGTGCTTCCATCGCAGCATGTCTGGGATTGGGATTTATTGCAGCCATGTTCCTCTTCACTTTTAGAACAAAGTTAGCATCAATCTACACTGATGATAAGGACGTTATCAAAATCGCTTCTGAATTACTTCAAATTGCATCCATTTATCAAATCTTCGATTACTTTTCATGTGCCGGCGCTGGTGTTTTAAGAGGTCAAGGAAGACAAAGAATCGGTGGATACCTCAACTTGTTTAGTTATTACTGTATTTCATTACCATTTGCTTTCTTGCTTGCTTTTTACTTTGAGTTGGAATTGATTGGTTTATGGATTGGTATGATTATGGGGTTGTTTATTATTTCAACAGCTCAGTATTATTTTGTGGTGATTAGTGATTGGGATTATATTGTTGGGAAGAGTATTAGTGAGGGGATACTTGAGGATGCTGGAAACGAGTAAACAAACGAGTAAACAAACGAGCGGAGCGAGTTTGTTTGCTCGCAAAGGTGATTGGATTAACAAACGAGCAAAGCGAGTTTGTCGAAAGGTGATAATTTTACTGGGTTAACAAACGAGCGGAGCGAGTTTGTTTGATCGCAAAGGCGATAATTTTACTGGATTAGTTTATGATTTGTCAATTTGAACATCTTGATCGTGCCATATACGCGAACGAGCGAACGAGCGAACTCGTCAAAATAATATACACTCACTCACGAACTCACGAACTCACGAACTCGCTTCGCTCGTTCGTTCGTTCGTTCGTTCGTTCGTTCGCTCGTTCGCTCGCACTGAAAAAACACTTGTCATCTCCTTGCCATTTATAAATTTACTCTATTCATACAAATAGACATGATACAAAAGTACCAAAAGCAATATATTGCCTGATTACACAATCCAAACATTATCGTTACACTATTCTAGTCACCATCAAACTTAAACATCTGATTATCTTTTTCGGCATTAGCAGAACTAATGTACACGTTGATTCTGGAGTATGGTGGCTTATTTAACATTTTCAATGTACTTTAACAAGTTACATGCGACAAATTGTAGTGCAATCTTGTCTCGTGGAAGCGTGCAGTATCGTCTCGAACCACTTGCTTACGTGTAGGGTAATTTGTTACTTGTGAGACTCTACTACGTCTCTTCATGGTAATCAACTAAGTCCCTTCCTGATACTCTACTACGTCCCTTCCTGATACTCTGCACTCTTGATACTCATGCACAAAGTGTAAAGTGTAAAGTAGGGTCTTGAACAATAATAAAAACCTAGAAAAGGGAAAAATTCATCAAGCAAATGCCTCGTTGATGCGCAGCTCGATCCACAATTCAATCCATAATAGGGATCCATTTTAGATTGCTTGGGGAATTTCTCACAAACTAAGGAATGTAAGGTGACATTCTGTTCTGTGGGACATGCTGATCGTGCACAATCTGCTGATTTTATTTTCACCAACCCTTAATTCCTCCACACTATTGATTGTTAGACCATATGTTTATTCATTTCCAAACTCATATATATTGATGTACTGTCATATTGATTGTGTACTGTCATATTGATTATGTGTATATTGATTATGTGTATATTGATTATGTATATATTCATTATGTGTATATTTATTATGTACTTTTATAATCATTCTCTATCATTCTTCGTACATTAACCCTTTCAAATGTCCCTCCGTATCACTTGTTTAGTTTTCCATAATCTATTCATTTTTTTTCCATACTCTTTATCCTCACATTTAATTATCCATACTCTATTCATCTTCACATATCCATGAAATCCACCCTTTGTTGCAACTAGTGGTATTGTTCAAATCACACATATATACGTAAGCACAAATGTACACTCAATTTTTTTGGCCCAGACCACAATTTGGTTTGTACATAGAAAAGGGAGCAGTAAACCCAAAAAACCAGGATCAACAAGTGATTGATTCAATCTTCTTAGACAATCCGAACAAGAAAAAAAACTGCAACAAGGAAGGGAAAAATGTAACAAAGCTAAAAGACAAGGCCCCCAAAAAAAAAAAAACCAAAATAAAAAAAAACATCCACTTGTAGACAATATAAGGTTGTGAGACACCTGTTTATAAAGTTGATGGAAAGTATTGATGAGTAATGTCACTTTTCCGTAATTTTTTCCAACTCTTGCTCGAGTTGCAAAATTCTGAGGTTGGCAGCCTCCAAGTCCTCTTTACATTTTTCGGCCTCCACCTCATAGTCCTTTAAATTGTCCAAATTCTCAAGTAATTGGGTAACCACCTGTTTGGTTTTTTTTTCTTTTGTGTTGGTTTGGATCGATCGAAGTGACTCCTTGAGCCTTAAAGTTGTCGGGGTAGGTTTTTCGGAAATAGCGTGTACATTGTTACTTTGCTTTAGATCTCGGTATTTGATTAGAAGGTTGTGATATCCGGCGTAGAGTTTTTGAGAGCTGTGCAATTCATCAATATAATCTTTTCGGATCTGAAGGTATTGTTCATGGAGGTTTTCTTGACTGATGTCGTGGGTTTTTGGATCTACCGAAATTGATTGTGTTAGATTGTTCAAGTATTCATTTTGTTTTTCAACCTTTGATATGGCGGTTTTGATTAAATGTTTTCTAGATATTTTGGTGTGTGATTCATTAGATTTATCTTTTTGATAGTCTCCCTTAGTTTGATCTCCTCGAACACTTTGATAATACTTATTCTTGTCTCTCTCTTTACTATGATCTCCCCGATCTTTACTTTGATAATACTCATTCTTCCCTCTCTCTTTACTTTGATCTCCTCGCTCTCTGCCATTCTCACCCTTTTCTCGCTCTCTGCCATTCTCACCCTTCCCCCCTTTGATCATGGGGTTTGCTACCCCAACCAGTTGCTTATGCTGACCAACATACTCATCATCTACAGTTTCATCTCGGGGGAATTTGCCAGGAAAGTCTGTGGGGAGCGAGTAATGCGTATCAAGCTTGGTGTTTGTTCTTGTAATGTTGCTCACCAAGAACTGGTAGTTGCGGTTCAATTCTTCGTCGCTGAAATCGTCATCACTGAGGTGGTCAATCACGCGAGGGGTTGAATGGATGGTGTGATTGTAGTCTATGGTTGGTTCATTTGTGAGTTCATCCTCGCGTCCGAGAAGGTATTTAAACATAATTCGCGGATTTGTAAGAGTCGTGTACGAGTTGTACAAGATGGGTTGAATGAGTTGTTATGTATGTTTGATGATGGGTGGCTGAATGAGTTGTGATGTATGTTTGGTGTATGTTTGTACGTTTGGTAATGTACGTTTGGTGATGTACGTTTGGTGATGTACGTTTGGTCTTTAGGCTTTGTTGAGCTGGACTGCAAATTTATAGCTAGTTTGCTTGTTTGAATGAGTTTGATATTCAATATTCTCTATACCGTGAGTATAAATGGGTAAATTATGGACAAGCTAACTTGAGAATGTGTAGTTAAGGGTGTAAGGATGTGTAAGGATGTGTACTTGGTTAATAAAGTGTTAATTATTGTAAAGTCGCAGTTGGCAGCATTTTTGCAATAGTTTGGCAACATTTTAACAGCAATTTTGCTGATATTTTGCAGCTTTCATTCGTTACAACTAATCACTTTATAGCATGGTACTAGAGGGTTACAATCGAAGGCTGGGAATACCTTAACGTGACTGTTGTGACGTTAGTTTGTTACTGGCGGAATACAAGTATATCAAGTATAGATGTATTCAAATGGGAGGTTTGAATATAGAGGTATGATTGTACAATATTCAAACGGGAGGTTCGAATATAGAGGTTTGATTGTACAGATGTGTTCAAATGGGAGTTATGATCGTACAATATTCAAATGGGACGTTCGAATATAGAGGTATGATTGTACAGTATTCAAATGGGAGGTTCGAATAGAGGTATGATCGTACAGTATTCAAATGGGGGGTTCGAATATAGAGGTATGATTGTACAGTATTCAAGTGGGACGTTCGAATATAGGTATGATCGTACAGTATTCAAATGGGAGGTTCGAATATAGAGGTATGATTGTACAGTATCCAAATGGGAGGTATAATCGAATACATGTATTCAGCTACAGATTTTTCAAATACACTGTCACTCATATACACTGCCACTCATACACTGTCACACTCATATACACTGTCACACTCATATACACTGTCACACTCAAATACAAAAGTATAATACACACGCATATTATACATCGAGCGAAGCGAGTGAGTGAGTGTTACAGTTGAATAGATAGCGGTACTGGTCTTATA
>JAKUAJ010000071.1:28231-89547 GCA_030562865.1 Kodamaea lidongshanica (nom. inval.)
AAGCGAGTGAGCGAGCAAACGAACGAACGAGCGAAGCGGTCTTATATAACGGTACTGGTCTTAGATAGCGGTACTGGTCTTAGATAGCGGTACTGGTCTTAGATAGCGGTACTGGTCTTAGATAGCGGTACTGGTCTTAGATAGCGGTACTGGTCTTAGATAGCGGTACTGGTCTTAGATAGCGGTACTGGTCTTAGATAGCGGTACTGGTCTTAGATAGCGGTACGGTCTCAGATAGCGGTACGGGTCTTAGATATCGGTACGGGTCTTAGATATCGGTACGGGTCTTTCCATAGCTAATCCCAGCTATTATTCAATACTAGCGAATGTTTACTTGAGTGTACGAACGAATATACAACAACCTAATGTTTCGCTCGAGTGCGTTAGCTCGTTCCTTCGCTTGTTCGACGCGAGTTTGTGAGTTTGTGAGTGAGTGCGTGAGTGAGTGAGTGAGTGAGTGAGTGCGTGAGTGCGTGAGTGATATTGTTTGATCGTTTGTAGGAAACCAACCTCTAAAATTACTCCTAGTGAACGACTCAAAAATCAACAAACTCGCTTCGCTCGTTTGTACGAAACCAACATCTAAAATTACTCCTAGTGAACAACTCAAAAATCAACAAACTCGCTTCGCTCGTTTGTTCTCTAAAATTACTCCTAGTAAACGACTCAAAAATCAACAAACTCGCTTCGCTCGTTTGTCCTAGTGAACGACTCAAATCAACAAACTCGCTTCGCTCGTTTGTTCTCCTAGGGAACGACCCAAAAATCAACAAACTCGCTTCGCTCGTTTGTCCTAGTGAACTACTCAAATCAACAAACTCGCTTCGCTCGTTTGTTCTTCGCTCGTTTGTTGACTAAAAACGCACATTCCAATTACATCCAAAACACATCCCACAGGAACATCCCACAGGAACATTCCCACACCCACACTATTCCGCTCATGCCGAGCCGAATTAGTAAATACACTACACTCGTCCCACTCCAAACTTACGAATCAGTACAGCGTTCTAAAACATAAACTTGCAGGTTCTACAAAAAACAACAACAAATCCATGGGACGCACATTTGAACCATTAACAGCAATTGTTTGCTGGAAATAGGATGTTTTAGTTTAAGTCAAGTGACATTAAAATCATCATATACGCATTTTAATTCTGATTGCATTCCACACGTGACGTGCTTTTTACCTAAACGTTCAACCTGCGCGTACATACGCAGATAAGGACAAGCAGTGTTTTGTAATTGATAAAGGACAAATGCCGTTTAGCCAGGATATTCCGCCGTACATGTCTAGGTATTCACCACCTCCCTCCCCCCCTAAAGAAAAAAAAAACAAATTGCCCAGATTAGTTATAGTTGAGGATATGAATTACGATGGGAATATGCGGTATGCATATTAGGGGTTAATAAAATAGAGCTAAGCTAATATGAAGATGTCATGTTGAAGGCAAAAAAACAGCACACAAATAATGCTTGAGCAAATGTTTCAAGTATTGGCAAGCCGTTATTCGATATTCAACAGTTAGCAAGCTGAACAATAGAAGACATTACTTTTATAATAAAAAGGCAGAGCTAGATCCTTGCACAAAGCAGTCTACAAAGGCCAAATATCATACACAGAAAGTGTGCAGTACAAAGGAAAGGAGGGAAAAATAAGACAAGCACACCATAAGAATGCATTGTGTCGATACCGTTTCTTTTACAAGGCAGTTTTGAAATTCAACAAGGAACCCTCAAGACAGAGATGAATGAGGTCATATTGGAAGATGATATATGAAAATCTCCGAAATGGGAACGGGATTAGATGAAGCCAAAAAAAAAAAAAACAAATTAGATTATACAGGGGGAGGATCGAAGGAAGGAAGGAAGGTGACAGAGACAGCAAAGCCAAACGCGTTGGATGGAATGTTTTAAAAAAAAAAAAAAAACGGAAAGTTACGATGAAGTGGTTGATGGATGGAGAATGGAAAGACGATGGTTTGATGGTGATATTGACCTTGAATCTTATCGTTCATGATCTGCATCTTGGAAAAGAGCCAATTAGGAAACCTTTCAAACAGAAGCACAAAAAGGAGCAACCAATAGCCCACAAAAAAATGGATAGGAGGATACAAAGAGGTCATAAGCAGTGTACAAAATGGACAAGGTTGGCTTTACGAGGAAATTTCGATCACCTTCAACAAATACACAAGAATGCCCATGAGGACAAAATGCACACCATGCAAAGGTAACAGCGAACATGAGCAGCAAAGGCAACAAGAGCAGCAAAGGCAACAGGAACACTTTTCATTGATTGGAACCAGTGAGAGAATTATATGAACTGGATGAAGGTTAGACGATAAGGTGGACGCAAGTGCTCTAAACGCCCAAGATCGAGAATATGCACAAAGTGAAAAATGAACGCAATGAGTGCAGTTTTAACGCAGCGGGTGCATATGTCTCTAATTTGCACGTGTATGGATAGAGGAGCACAAGGAAAGGATGTTGTGATTTGTTTTGCTCATACGTTTTTACGTTTTCTATTTGGTATTATTGTTATTATTTTGCATGTGAGGGGCTTTATAATTATAATCAACATCAAAGGAGTACCAGATTAGGCTGATGATTAAACAGTTCACAAATATGGGAAGGAAGTGAGGTAGTGATGGGGGGGGGTGTGTGTGTGGTAGTAATCAGGTGGTACAAATCAGGTGGTACAAATCAGGCAGTTATCATTGGGAAGTAG
The DNA here is from genome assembly GCA_030562865.1 of Kodamaea lidongshanica (nom. inval.). Taxonomy (NCBI): domain Eukaryota; kingdom Fungi; phylum Ascomycota; class Pichiomycetes; order Serinales; family Debaryomycetaceae; genus Kodamaea; species Kodamaea lidongshanica (nom. inval.). Next base: position 30,957 of record JAKUAJ010000071.1, read on the forward strand.
AATTGGGAAGTAGAACTGGTTAGTTTCCATTCGACAGTAACCAATTGACAGTAACCATTAGACAGTAACCAATAGACAGCCCATTAGATATATACCATGAGACTGTAACCATTAGACAGTAACTATTAGACATTCTGAAAGTTATGGCCAGTACGATACTGTAGTGGTTATGGCAGTACGAAAATATAGCCAGTGCGAATGTACGATACTGGGAAAAGTATGGCCAGTGTGAATGTATACGATACTGCGAAAACTATGGCCACTACGAATACGATACTGCGAAAACTATGGCCATTACGAATACGATACTACGAAAACTATGGCCACTACGAATACGATACTGCGAAAACTATGGCCACTACGAATACGATACTGCAAAGTTATCCCCTTGTAATGTATACGATACTGCGAAAATTAAAGCCACTGCGAATCGATACTTCGCACTCCCAATGTATACGACACTGCGCTATCCACTCACAATGTTTACCACACTTTGCTATCCACTCACAATGTTTACGACACTTCCCAAACCACCATCCAATGGACCACGCTTGTTGACCCCGGTTAGTTACCATTTTGAGCCATTGACGGTACCTGACCACCCCATTCCAAATCTTGTTTACAACACTCACAATCCCGTGAGAGGGTCTGTATACATTTAAACCTAAAACAAGTTCGTCAATATCTCCACACACAGACTTTTGTCCCATGAGCAATGGCAGTTTTGGAGAGGTGCGCGTATAGGAGTTTTGGGTTAATTTTAGGTGCAGTTGTCCGTGTGGGAGTACCACACGAACATGATCAACTATCACGAAAGGCAACAACAAAGCTGAACACCGACAGATTGATCATCTAGTGTTTGATAGTCACGTTGTTAAACCACAAACCATACTCTGTGAAACAACTAAACAAGTGTGTATCTGGAATGCAAAGGTGGTGATGATCAGCCTATTTTGTTTTCTTTTTGAAACCGGATTTTTTTTTCACGCTTCATTTCGAGAGGTTTTCCTGGAAAAGTAATGTTTCGGTTAAAAAATTATATACTCAATATAACTCAAGTTTGTGGTACACACCAAAAAAATAATATATGATCAGAAAATAAATTGGATGAAAAATATATTGGGAGTGGGCCCAAAAAATAATGTGCAAAAAAAAAAAGAACACAGACAGACACTGCAAGTATATAATAGCTGAAGGTCCCAAGAGTACGGCAAAACGCCCCCCCCCTTGAACACCACACCACACACAAGAGCCATAACCATGATTAACATACCGAAAGTGGCATCTAGCAACACATATGGGGAAGGCAAAGCCAAGTTCTCACAGTTGGAATATTCTAGCATGTTGTACCATTCTGAATTGGACCAACACAACCAAGCACTCAGTGAGTATGACATGGAAGTGTTTGACGTCATGACCGAGCTCCTCGAAACAAACAAACCTAACCTCGAGTTGTACCGCCAACAACCATATCTCACATGTGCCATACGTCTCAAGTTGATTGACTTCTTACTCAAGATGTCCATCCGTCTCAAGATTATCCCGTTTGTTTTATTCAAGGCGGTGAAGATTTTCGACAGATACTGTTCGAAGCGTATAGTTCTCCTTGACCAAAGTCAACTTATCATCACCACATGCTTGTGGGTTGCATCCAAGATCCAAGGAGGAAACAATCACTTTGTCAACTTGAGTAACCTTGACAAGTTACCAGGTATCAAAACTATCAACGACTTGGGTTACGGAAGTGGAGGAAAATACTTGGGCCCAACAGAAAGATTCAGATTACCTAAGCTCCATGAATTAGTTAAATTATGTGGAGCCAAATGCAAGTATGACCCCGGCATGTTCAAACAAATGGAGCTCCACGTGCTCACCACATTGGATTGGTCATTGAATGATCCATCCATTGAAGAGTTCATCATCACAAGTCAAGAGTTTTCCATAATGCCTAATATCCAGCAACAAAGCTTGGAGAGAAACAGTATTACATTCAACGAGATGTTCAAAGTGAAGGAGTACATATCTTATGTACTGCTTTATAGCTTTGAGTTGATCGATACCAACCTCATTGAATTATCACAAGTGGTACTTGACCTCATTAATGAAACGTTTGGATTCCAAATTGGTGATGCCAACTTCCAAAGAATCCTTAACCTTTCACCTTCCGAATCATACACCGAAGCATACCAACCAATCAAAATGGATGTGGCCAAGTACCGCGCCATCAAAAAAAACCTCATCAAGGCCATCATACAACTGAGTGACTTTATCCTAAAACTCTTTTGCAGCCGAGGTCCACAACACTTTTATAAACAAGTTATGATCAACTACCAACAACAACCAATCATAACCCCGCAAGGCATTACTCACAACATCAGTATCAACCTCACCCCACGCAAGAAAATCTCCTCACCTTCATCAAATAACATCCCAAACTCCCCACTGTCCATTCACACTCAACTATCCTTTAACTCAAACGCACTGATAAAATCCCTCATTAAAAACTCCCCGCTGCACATATACTACCAACCACTGGTGGCTCATAATCCAATGACAACACCACCTCCAAGACCAACAGCACTGTCGTTTTCACCCAAGCATAAGTTTTCAAAACCAACAGCAAAAAGTAATGTTTCACAAGCGAGCATAAGTAGTGTATCACTGAGAGATGAGGGGGAGATTTTTGAGTTTGACTCGAGGAAGGTTAATACTCCGATGAGTGATTTTGGAGAGAAATGATGATGAGCGAATGACAATGAGCGAAGCGAATTGTCATTGAACAACACTAGAGCGAATGACAATAAGCGAAGCGAATCACCAACACCAAAGTGACTTCGCTCATTTTTATTCATGACCAACAATATTTCATGACCAACAAAATTGAGTGTTCATGAACAAACTATCGTTTTACCAACACATAGGGTTGCTTATAACACTCATCAGGTGACGAACTCATGAACACTCATTAGGGCGAACTCGCTCGTTCGCTCGTAGCTGTTCAGTGCAGGACTCTGAGAATTGGGACTTTCAGGTGGCATAATGCAAAGCACTTTGGAGGCAATAGGGCGTAGCATAGATATAGAGAATATAAACTATAGAGAAACTTGTAGGAACGAACGAACGCACGAACGAGCGAAGCGAGTGAGTGAGTGAGTGAGTAAGTGAGTGAGAGTGAGTGACAGCTCTTTTATTAGTGCGTTCTCTCGTTCGTTCGTCCGTTCGTTCGTTCGTCCGTTCGTTCGTTCGTCCGTTCGTTCGTTCGTCCGTTCGTTCGTTCGTCCGTTCGTTCGTTCGTTCGTGAGTGAGAGTGACAGCTCTTTTATTAGTGAGTTCGCTCGTTCGTGAGCGAATCAGTGCGTTCTCTCGTTCGTTCGTCCGTTCGTTCGTTCGTGAGTGAATGAGTGCGTTTTCTCGTTCGTTCGCTCGTTCGTTCGTTCGTGAGTGAATGAGTACGTTCTCTCGTTCGTTCGCTCGTTCGCTCGTTCGTGAGTTTTACGTGTATTATACTATTAGTGAGGAGTGTGTGAGTACGTGAGTGACAGCCCTGTTGGTTTCTTTTCCTCCGCTTATTGATACGCTTAACTTCACCGGGTAGTCCTACCTGAGGAATTTCAAAGGTGAAAAACACACGATATTGTATACTACGTTTGTATGTTTTTAGCGTAATGCAAAACAATCCCGGGGGATTAGGAGAATCCTTCGCTCAAACAGGCATACCAAGGGGAATACCGTGCGTTCAAAGATTCGATGATTCCGAGAGCTACAATTCCTATTACGTATCGCATTTCGCTGCGTTCTACATCGATGCGATAGTGCTGCGAAGCAGTACTATGAGTGCTTGATACTCACTCACGAATAGTGCTGCGAAGCGGTACTATCGTAAAATCTCAAGAGTATGCTACTCACTCACTCACTCACGAATAGTGCCGCGAAGCGGTACTATCGTAAAATCACAAGAGTATGCTACTCACTCACTCACTCACGAATAGTGCTGCGAAGCGGTACTATCGTAAAATCAGAAGAGTATGCTACTCACTCACTCATTTACTTGTTAGATTTAGTTAGCATGTTTAGATAAAACGTGTGTATGTAATTTTAACGATCCTTCCGCAGGTTCACCTACGGAAACCTTGTTACGACTGTGAGTGGGTGAGAGTGACAGCTTTTTTGTTAGTTCGTCTGTTAGTTCGTGAGCTTACACTATTAGTGAGGAGTTTATATATACTATTCATATACTATACTGTTCATAGTAGTGCAGCACTCTCTATGAAATTACTCATATCATACACTATACTCTTCATAGTAGTGCAGCACTCTCTATGAAGTACTCATCATTCAAAGCGATAACGTGAGCTCAAACGAAATCACTGATAAAACTGGAGTGCTTGAGTCTTGAGTGACCGTGCCACGCACGCAAATGTTCGTTTGGCTTGTTCCATCGTACACACTTATGCACTCATTTATTCACCCATTCACTCATTCATTCACACATTCACTCATTCACCCATTCATTCACCTATTCACTCGTTTGTCACTCACTCACTCGCTTCGCTCGTTTGTCACTCACTTACAAACTCGCTCCGCTCGTTTGTCGCTCGTTTGTCGCTCGTTTGTCGCTCGTTTGTCGCTCGTTTTCGGTAACTGTACCTTAATGTTTATAACTAACCCTTATTGGTAGTGGTTATGAGACATTCCAGACCACACTATTCAACGTGAAAGGGCTTAAAGGACAATACAAACCTACTGCGGAAAGAAACCAAAGCTCATGGGCCCATAAACCACTCAGCAACCTCTTCTCGATTGTCAATTTTGTACCATCTATTCTTGTTGATCTTTTATTTTCAACATTTGTTCTGGAATGTGGGCCGATCTCCAATGAAGCGAAAGAAATGCCGACCTCCTACCAACTACCAGCCATGCTAGTATAGTTTGTGTGAATATCTCTCAGCTTCAACATGAGTTTCCGTGGTTGCTTGATTGTGGAGACTATGACTTCTTAGCATTTGCATGCTTATTTGCATGTGCTCGGTTATAAATAGATTATTACAAACCGATTAGCGAGTAATATACCGTGTTGTTTTTAGCAGATGTACAGGTGTATTTTCGCAATCACGCCAGAAACTTTGTTATTGTTGGTGGGATTGACGATTCTTGAACAAACATTAAGTGTACAGGTTGAATAGAAAAGCAATGGTATTGGAATATGAAAAATAATTGGCGAGCCGATGGGCCGCGAACGAACGAACGAACGAACGAACGAACGAGCGAAGCGAGTGAGTGAGTTCGTGAGTTCGTGAGTGAGTGCTAGAATTTGATTGAGGAGTGAGTGGGTGAGTGCTAGAATTTGAGTGTGAGTGTGAGTGTGAGTGTGAGTGTGAGTGTGCGTGTGAGTTTTTATGTTAGTGTGGGTTTGTATGTTAGTGTAAGTTTGTATGTTAGTGTGAGTTTGTATGTTAGTGTCAATAATTCAAAGTTTGGTGGCTCCCAAATATTGAAAGTTTGGTGGTTCCCCAGTAATTGATTGTTTGGTGGTTCCCCAGTAATTGATTGTTTGGTGGCTCTCAATAATTATATGTTTTATAGCTCCTATTCCGTGTTAGGGTAAACCAATCCAAGCGAAACAGTTTTAAAGTAGTGGCATTTGAGAGCCATTTGAGAGTCATTTGAAAGCCATTTGAGATCATTTGAGATCATTTGAGATTATTTGGGTGAGAATCATGACCATAAAATTAGATGCTTGGCAATCTTGATTACCATGTGCTTGAATATCACAAGTAACAATGACGCTGCTTGACTTGATGGGTAATAACTCAAGCTTTCGCATGCTTTGGCAAGCTTTCGCATGCCTTCGCAAACCTTCGCAATCTTTTGCAAGCCTTCGCATGCTTTCGCAATCTAACCCCAGTAACTAACACTCAACTTCAAGACACGATATTTGGCCAAGATTACTGCATTGGGTATTTTAGACATCTTGAGGCATTCATAGGCATTTGGTGGCCTGATAAGGCGGTAAGAAGCATAATGGAGAAATCACCTTAGAAACATATGGAATTGTAAACAGGGTGATTAAAACTTGATTGCAATTGTTCTATTGGTACTTTGCAAGAATGGTTACATTGTTTGATTTCTTTCTTTCATCGTGAGTGTTGTAACAAGAACAACAAGAACACTTGAAAGTGATTGTCACTCACGTCATCTTAATTGATGTCATGAAGATCGAATAAGTTGAGTTTGCCATTTGCACACACTCACACGCACGCAAGCACGCACGCACTCAAGCACTCACTCACTCACTCAAGCACTCACTCACTCACTCAGTCACTCGCTCACTCACGCACTAACTCACTCACTCACTCACTCATTCACACACACACACACGCACACGCAAGCACTCACTCACTCACTCACTCACTCGCTCACGCACTCAAGCACGCACGCACTCGCTGAATCAAGCACTCAGTCACTCAGTCACTCAGTCACTCACGCACTCAAGAACTCAAGAACTCAAGAACTCAAGAACTCAAGAACTCAAGAACTCAAGAACTCAAGAACTCAAGAACTCACGAACTCACGCACTCATTCACTCACTCACTCACTCACTCACTCACTCATCCACTCAAGCACTCAATCAGTCACTCGCTCACGCACTCAAGCACTCACTCATTCACGCACTCACTCACTCACGCAATCACTCATTCACTCATTCCCTCAGTCACACACTCAGTCACTCACACACACACACACACACACAAACACACACACACTCACTCACGCACTCACTCACGCACTCACTCACTCACTCACTCACTCACTCATTCACTCACGCAATCACTCATTCACTCATTCACTCAGTCACTCAGTCACTCACACACTCACACACTCACACACTCACACTCACTTACTCACACACTCACACTCGCTTCGCTCGTTCTCTCCATACAAATATACTGCCAATGTGCTGCCAAATAAATTTGCTGCCAAAATGAATGCAGCCAAAAATAAAAAGAAATTACAAATCATTTGAGTGGGAATCTCTGAGTTTGATTCAAATATATATCACATTCAATCAGGAAGAGTACAATGGACAATTACCAGTCCAATAAACAGTCATGAAGCTGTAGGTTTTAAATCATATATAGGGTAAGCTGGGAAGAAGAAAAGGAGGTGATCAGAAGGGGGAGACACCCATGACGAATCACCCAAGAATAAGGAGACATCCGTTACGTATAACCAGAAATAATGAGGTATTACCCAAAATTAGAGTGAGCCCCCTGACAATTTACCCAAACTTAGGGAGAACCTCCTGACAATTTACCCAAATTTAGGGAGACACTCCCGACCCCTCACCAAAAATAAGGAGACTTCCCTTACAGATCTCCAAGAATAAGGAGACATCCCCCCTGAAGCATTTGTGGACACCCGCTAAAAACTCACCAGCAATAGCGAGAAATCCTGCTGAGACCATACCAAGAAAAATTGGGAAAAAATTTGATAGTGAGGCGCAGCGAGCAAACTTTTTTAAACAACAACATGTTCATCAAACTAACGCTACTAGTATCATTCCTCGTGCTCATCCACGGAGAGCCCAGCATGGGCGAGTTGGCAGGGACGTGGACGTCCAAGTCAAACACAGTGTTCACGGGACCCGGTTTTTATGATCCGGTCGATGAACTTTTGATTGAACCGGATTTGCCAGGGATTTCGTACTCATTCACAGAAGATGGCCACTACGAAGAGGCGCTCTACCGAGTGGTTTCCAACCCCAAGAACCACTCGTGCGCCATTGCATCCATTGTCTATCAACACGGACTGTACGAGTTACTCGGAAACGGGTCCTTAATCTTGAAGCCCATCAAGGTTGATGGTAGACAATTGTTGAGTGATCCATGTGGTGACTCTTCAGACAGTTCACAATACAATAGATACTACCAACCAACAATGTTTAAAGCATTTGAAGTGAGAATCAACGACTACCACGGTAGATACTACTTACAACTCTACCAGTTTGATGGCTCCAAAATGCAACCCTTGTTCTTGGCTTACAGACCTCCCTTGATGTTACCTACAGGTGCCTTGAACCCAACCAGCGAAGCCCTGAAAAGTAAGAGGGAACTCGGAAAGAACATTAGGCGCTCGTTGGAAAATCAGTATAGAACAACCGCGGTTAAGAATGGGTACGGACATTGGGACAAGTATTGGTGGATGCTGGTTATTGGCTTGGGAATTGGAAGTGGTGTGATGATGCTTAGGTAATGTGAATTGAGTACTTTGGTATTTCAACACGTGATTTGTTAATTCTTATAGAAGTGTAATCAATAAAATGTTAGGAAAGTATAGTGTAGTTGTGGTGAAGTTGGCTATTTCTTTTGAGCTATCAGTATCCCCCTGGATCTCCCTTAAGCTATCAGTACCCCCCTGGCCATTTCTTTTGAGCTATCAGTATCCCCCTGGATCTCCCTTCAGCTATCGGTATCCCCCTGGCTATTTCTTTTCAGCTATCAGTATCCGCCTGGATCTCTATTGGATTTACCTTGGCTGTTTGTGCATTAAGAGCCATTTTTGTGTCAATCTTCACTTGACAACTAAAGAACATAGGTGGAAAGCTACTGAACATGAGTAGACGGTGGTATCCAAGGTTTTGATGAGATGTTGATCTGAGAGCAGTATACACTATCGAGCAAGCTGATGATGAATCTGATGATGAAACTGCTGATCATGAATCCTCGTGGATTCAAGCGCTGATTCCAAACAAACAGAATCACCACTTCAACCACCAGAGGTTGCATCCTGTATACAGCCGCACTGAACGCAAAGATCCGTACCTCACAAAAGACCCATACCGCACTTGTTGGCTACCAAAACCACCGTACCCAACCAACCAATAACAACTGATGATATTATCCTACTACTCTTCACCATCAGATTATTGTCATACACTGTGTTTCACCACCGGATTATTGTCACACACTGTGTTTGATTATTGTCACTCTGCAAACATGCAAGACAACAATATCCATATAAACCATGCTTTCTTCTTGTGGCAAATGCCTATTGTCACTGACATCTGCAAAAGCATCCAGATGTCTGACATGATGTGTGGCGCATGGACAATTAAAGGGAGACTGTGCCAGGATAAATAATACACTATCCTACATAGTACTCAAAATGGTGATATGGCCTTTACTCAATTGGGAAAAATGAATTACCCTTACAAGCATATATTTTAACCCTTACAGTAAGCAAGCATAGAATTATACCATTCCAAGCATAGTAATTCCCTCCAAGGGTATTTCTGAAACTCGGATCATACCCCTGGGCACTCTGATTATTATTTGGCCATTCCTGGTTCTCGCGGTTATATTTCCCTTTCCGAAACCTTTATGGAATCGGTGTACACCTTACAATGGGTGTGGATGGCATGACGAGCGACTCTGTGCTGTGGAGTAGGCAGACCAAGATTTCTGTGCCTGTAAGGAATGTCGATCTTGTCTATAGGGGTTTTTCGAATGTCTATTGTTTACAGTGGTATGATCGTTGCAAAAGAAACAAGATGATGAAATGACCTAATGTTTATGATGATTGATGGTTGCAAGAGACAGTCAATATTATACATTGATACTGAATAGTCTGCGAAGCAAAGGCATAACGACGAACTAACGAGCGAACGAGCGAAGCGAGTTAGTGAGTTAGGGAGTGATCTCGTGATCTCGTGAGTTCGTGAGTTAATTTCATTATTCTGAGACCGCGCACCCTGACAAGGCTGATGGATTACATTCTAAGGAATATCACGGAATATCACTCAGGAATAGTTTATGTTACCACCATACCTCCTGGTTTCCCCGCTCAGTTCCAAGATTCGATCGCACCATCTCCTTATATGTCTTGTACTTCTAACCCAGCCAGAAGCTCGGTATTTACAGCCAACACTAATCATAGACCAATCATGAAAGACATGACAAATCATAGAAATAGTATAATCATAGAAGTAGTATAATCATAGAAATAGTATAATCATAGAAATAGTATAATTATAGCATACTAATAGCATACTAATAGCATACTAATAGCATACTAATAGCATACTAATAGCATAATCATAGTATAATCATAGTATAATCATAGAATAATTATAGCATACTCATTGCAATCACTATTATATTGAAAATTATAGATTTATGGGTGAGTTCGTGAGTGACCCAAGGGGGGACCCTTTGCAAGTTGAAATTCTCAAAATTCTTTTCAAGCTCCACCACCCTCTCAGATTCATATTGGAATAAGATAGTTGCAATATGAACGATTTCCACATTATAAACACCATGAACGCATTGATTTGAAATAGTTTTATTCATTTGTAATAATGGATATTCATTCGCACATTGTCTGAATATGTAGATATGAGTGAACGAGCAAAGTAGTGAGCAAGCAAATATTGAGTAGCATACCCAGGTTAATAGGCTAGAATCTTATGGGGATTCTTAGATTAATAGCTATTACGCACGCTATATATTCGGTACGTATTATGGTATGACAAGCCATACTGCACTTTGTCTCCGCAACTCAATATGTGTGAGTTGTTTCGAAATGCACCAAACAAACGAGCGAAGCGAGTTTGTCACGAGCTCGCACTTATGAGCTCGCACTTATGAGCTTGCACTTATGAGCTCGCACTCACTAAGTCACACACTCACTCAGACTCTCGCACTCTCGCACCCACTCAGAATTCGCAATTACGAACTCGTTCACTCGTTCACTCGCACTCACGCACTCATTCAAGCAATCACTCACTCACTCACTCACTCACTCACTTATTCCCTTCGCTCGTTCATTTCGTCAGTAGTCTCTCTCTTCCCCTCTTTATTGGACTCCCCGAGGATTTTCCATACTAAAGATATCAGACTTTTAATAGTCATAGTGAATTCTCACCAACGTTCAAGTGTTGAGTGTAGAAGGTAATGTCATTTTCTATGGGCCATGTTCTTGATTTATCTCAGCCAAATCCACCTCACACATCGCTGTACTCTATAGAATCAAAGTTGGACTCGGGACCTTTGGTACGTTCAGGACAATTTTCAAGTTTATAAGCAAACGATTACACTTGTAGTATCTGTTAGGTTGCGCATACTTCTGCCAAACATAACAGTATCTGGTAAACCCCACGAAAGCGTAATTTACGGAATTCACCACTTTTTGGTATTTCACCATTTAAGAATTCCCAACAGATGGTATACTCTGTTAAGGTTCATCTTGATCATTTGACTCTTATCTGAATGTGTGAAATGAAAGCTCTTCAAAGTGCGAGAGATACCCAAAATGAATTTCACCACTCACTCACTCGATTTCTTTGCTCGAGATCTTTATATCACTTTTCAAAGAATTCACTCGCTGTTGGCGATTGTCTCGACGAGTTAAGCATGTGGGTGCAAAATAGATTTCCAATATACAATCAAGGGAATCAGAGAGGTTATAGAAATCAGAGAGATCATAGAGATCATACAGATCATAGAGATCATAAAAACTGGTATTGAAATTATAACCATCATATTTAGACTATAACAATTAGTATTGTATATAAAAGTTACTCCAAGGATTACGAACAAGCAAATCGATCGAGTGAGTGAGTTGCGAAATCATAGGATTTGAACGAACAAAGCAAAGGAGTGAGCGAACGAACGAGCGAACGCACGAGCGAACGCACGAGCGAAGCGAGTGCGTGTGTGAGTGCGTGTGTGAGTGCGTGTGTGAGTGTGTGAGTGCGTGAGTGCGTGCGTTCGTTCGTTCGTTCGTTCGTACGTACTTTCGTGAGTGAAAATACAAGAAAAGGATAATCACTCACTCACTCACTCACTCACTCACTCAAGTGCATGGTGACTATTAAGATTATTGCCAGTTTGTAAAACCTACATGACAGAGTAAAATGCTGCTTTTATCAAACAATCATCATCTCATAGTCCAAATTTCATAATATCCACTTGGTTAATGTTAGGTGTACGACACAGTTAACCATTAAGAAAACTCCATCACAGAGCAACTTGTGTTCAAAGCCTTTTTTGGTTTCAATCACCTAGTAATCCAACCTAACAAATGGACAAAGAGATGCGACTCGATACTAATTAATTATGATTCTTTATACCACTCGCCAAGGGGGGGACCAGTATAAGTGTCGGTACTGGTGGTCTTACGGGACTGGGGAGACACATGTTGGGGGACCTATAGAAAAAAACCAGAGTTGCAAAAGACGGACAAGTTTTTGGCTTTACTAATATTAAACTCTTGCTCACGAGCTTTAGCTAGCAATAGATAACAACAAGAATTACAATGTACAATAGTGTCTCATTTGATCTCACATAATCACTCGTATTGTCTTGTCTCATTTGGTCTCACATAATCACTTGTCTTGTCTCACATAATCACTTACTAAAGATTGTCTCAGATAATTTCTCATAATCCCTTACTAAGCACCAATAAGATCTCCTTAATAATTTGCCTCCATGTCTTGGTTCAGTGGAAATTACGTATCCAGCGTTGAACTTGACAATAAAATCTCGGAAGCCACGTCAGAGGCAATCCCCAACGGGGAACTTGATATTGCTATTGGCCTTGAGATTACTGATTTGATTCGATCCAAGAAACTCCCAGCCAAAGTGTGTATGAGATCGCTTAAGAAGCGGTTAACACTTGTACATGCTAATCCCAACCTTACCACATCTACGCTCAAGTTGATTGACTTGTGTGTAAAGAATCTGGGTTTCCACTTCCTTGTTGAGTTGGCAAGTCGTGAGTTTGTTGATTACCTTGTTGATGTTATCTTTAAGCATCATTATAATACTACAATTTATCTTGAAGACGTTGCCAAATATCAAGTTGGTCGTTATATACTTGAACTAATTGCACTGTGGAGTCACCTCTTCTCTAATCAACTTCAACTCAACTATGTTGAGAAACGTTACAATCAGTTGCGTAACGAAGGCTTTGAGTTCCCCAACATTCAATATGACCAATCTCAACTCACAAGCACATTTGTTGATCTGGAAGTGCCTCCGGATTGGATTGATAATGACAGCTGCATGATCTGTTACTCGCAGTTTCTGATGATTAATCGTAAGCATCATTGTAGAGCTTGTGGGGGTGTCTTTTGTGGGTTACACTCGGCTAACAATGTACCATTAGTTGCTTTGGGTATCAAAGATCCTGTTAGAGTGTGTGATAATTGTCATTTGAAATATAAGCAAACTGATCGTTCAGCCACAAGTGGAAACCCAACCTCAAACCCAACACCAACCCCCAACTCATATGGTGATGATGATGAAGATGATGAATTGAAAAAAGCTATCGAATTAAGCTTAAAGGAATCCCAAGTTCCTCAATCATTCTCCTCATACTCTCCCCCATCTCATGCTCCTCCACAAATCCAATCTCCTCCCGCTCAAGATGATGATGAAGAAATGCGGGCAGCCATTGCCGAAAGCTTGAAAGCATTTCAAGAGGAAGAACGAATTCAAAAGCAAAGACAATCCTCACAAAGACAAACCTCACAAAACCAAACACTCCAACAAACAAGTGAACCTCCGGAATCAGATTTTTATAGCAATATTTTCCCTCAAACCTCCCGACCCTCCACTCATGAGCAAACCTTCACTAATGAGCAAACCTCCACTCATGAACAAACCTCCATCCCCAAACAAAACACCGCCTCCAAAATGAACAAACAATTGAATGAGCAACTCACTCCAAAGGAAGAAGACCAAATCAACCTCTTTATCACCTTGATGAACTCGGTAAAAAATGACCCCCGCAAAAGAGCCAACATCATGTATGACGCCAACTTGAGTGAGATGCATTCACAAATCATCCGGTTGAAGCCCAAAGTTAACAAATCCTTGCGTGTGTCCATCGAAAGATATGAAAGCTTTTTGGAGTTGAACAATAAAATTAGCACCATTACAAAGTTGTATGATGAGTTTTTGGAGCTGAAATTGAGCATGGCTTATGGTAATCATAGAATTGGGAATCAACATCAACAGAATACAGGTCAGAGTATGTCTGGGTATTATGATCAGTTTGCACCTCAATATACTGAGAATGGTCAATTTGGTGAGAATGGACAGTTTGGTGATAATGGGCAATTTAATACAAATACTCAACATGTTCCTCCTCAATTCACCAACCAAAATAACCAATCTCAATACACAGAACATGTTGCTCAGCATACTGGTTCACAATATGGTTCTCAATTTATGCATAACCAAATGACATCACCAAACGTGTCGCAACCATCTGAGCCAAACTTTACAAACGCCACCAACCAATCGTACGCACCATCTGAGCCAAATTTTAACGACCCAACCAATCAATCACACGGACCATCTGAGCCAAACTTTACCAACCAATCACACGGACCATCTGAGCCAAACTTTACCAACCAATCACACGGACCATCTGAGCCAAACTTTACCAATCAATCACACGCTCCATCTGAGCCAAACTTTACCAACCAATCACACGCTCCATCCGAGCCAAACTTTACCAACCAATCACACGCTCCATCACACGCTCCATCTGAGCCACATCATACATTCGAGTCCGAACCATCTTCTTATGTCACCGAAAACCAAACGCCATTACCAAACCATAATAAAAACTACCCTCAAAAGAATTATGAAGATGTCAACACTGACTTCACACCGTCAGCCACCAAACCATCGATTCCGCGAATTCCAACAGGATATCCTAAAGAATCCGGCTCATACCCGAAACAAGAGTTTACAGGCGAAACCTTCGCATACCCTTCGTACCCTCCAAACGACCAAGCCGAGCTCCTGGTTGAAAACCCATACTTGACAAACATCAGAAGAGAGTCATCCACGTTACCAAGCAACGCGGTGGAGCTTGCAAGTGAAAGATTTCCTGAACTTCCAAAAGAAAGTTATCCTGAGCGCTCTGAATTAGGTGAAGATTCATCAAAGGATAAGAAGAAGAAGTTTGTTTCGGAACCAGAGCCATTGATTGAATTGTAGGTGTGGCTTGTAATCAAAAATGACATTATGAACTGAGGGTTGCAGAATCTACAGATGTTGCTGTCATCATTAGGGATGAACTTAGTGGTTAGTCAGCTGGATGTAGTTAATTAGTTAAGAGTCATCAATAAGAGTCATCAATAAGAGTCATCAATACGATGTAGCAAACTTTTAAAGACACCACTATAAAGATAAGGTTCATACGAATAAACGAACAAACGAGCTCGCAAACACTATAAAGATAAGGCGTACTCACGAACAAACGAACAAACAAACGAGCTCGCAAACACTATAAAGATAAGGTTCATACTCACGAACAAGCGAACGTATCGCACTCTCCCACTCACGTACGAACGTGCCGCACTCTTCCACTCACTCAGAATTCGCACTTATGAATTCGTTCACTCGCACTCACGCACTCACTCACTCACTCACTCGCTTCGCTCGTTCGTTCGTTTGTTCGTTTGTTCGTTCGTTTGTGCTTCACCTGAATTACACAAACTTTAAACAATCAGTTGCAAATTACAATTACTTTGCACAGGTCCAAATATCAACACTCCTCTACTCAAACCCAACAAGCCCCGATAAGCCCCGACAAACCCCGACAAAGCTCTTGGCCACCCAATTTCCAAAGGGGGCCCCCTTTGGAAATGTCACGCCCTCTAAAAAACTTTTCTTGTCCAATTGATTTTTTTTGCCAACATAACGTTAGTTAACGTCAATTACTCCAAGTTCACGTTAATTCGATTCAATTGGAATATACAATTTCCACGAGAGCTGCCGCTTGACTTTACCTTACTCTATTGACTCACAAACCACGTGAGCATACTCTTCTTTGGTCTTCTGGTCCCCCCCTTAAGTATCCTATGACCCCCGTTTTCACCAAGATTTATGACCAAAATTTGGTTCAGAATGCTTTAAAGAAACACATTTCCTCAATCAATCATGACGATTGCGATGCTGGTGACGAAAATTCCTTCTTCGTGTGCGATTTAGGAATGGTTGAAAGTGCCTTTGTTGAATGGCAAGCCAACTTACCTATGGTTTTACCGTTTTATGCTGTTAAATGTAACAACAATCCTGGAGTATTGAAGCGTTTAGCTTCATTGGGTGCTAACTTTGATTGCGCATCTAAGATGGAAATCGATACGATTTTAAACTTGGGTGTATCAAGTGATAGAATCATTTATGCCAATCCTTGCAAAACTTCTAGTTATCTTAGAGATGCTGCTATGAAAAGTATCAACTTGACAACTGTTGATAATACTCAAGAACTCTTGAAGATTCATAAATTCCATAAGAATTGTAACATTTTGATCCGGATCGTCACCAATGATCATACAGCTTCCAGTCGTCTCTCAACCAAATTTGGGTGTACTGTTGAGGCTGCAGTGAATGATTTGTTACCATTGGCCAAACAATTGGGACTTCACGTTGTTGGTGTTGCCTTTCATGTTGGATCTGGAGCTATTGATTTTACCTCGATTGAAACGGCAATCTGTGATTCCCGGACTGTTTTTGATTCCGGAATTGACATGGGATTTCAAATGCAAATTTTAGATATCGGAGGTGGGTTTCAATCCGAAACCTTTCACATCTCATCAAAAGTTGTACGTTCATCCTTGAGTCAATTCTTCCCACAATCCTACACCAATCAGCATAATATCAAGTATATTGCTGAACCCGGTAGATTTATGGTTGAGCGTGCGTTCACTTTGGCTACTCACGTTATTGCACGAAGAGACGTGCTGTCAGACAATTCAATGCTTTACATCAACGACGGTGTATACGGCAATATGAATTGCATTATTTATGACCATCAAAAACCTCAAGCTCAAGTCTTAACCCGTGATGGTGGGTTTGATCAAGTGAAGAAAATTGACAATTTGCGTAAATTCTCAATTTGGGGACCCACTTGTGATGGCTTGGATTGTATTTCAAAGCAAATTTATTTGGATGATGTTGATGTTGGTGATTGGTTGTATTTTAGCAATTTCGGTGCGTATACCTTGGCTGCTACGACTCAGTTTAATGGGTTTGACATGGATGCAAGAGTGATTTATGTTGAGAGTCAACCAGTGGTTTGAGTGTGGGTGCTACTTTTATGGTTGACATGGATGCGAGAGTCAACCAGTGGTTTGAGTGTGGGTGCTACTTTTATGGTTGAAAAGATGCGAGAGTCAACCAGTGGTGTAGTTTGAGTGTGGGTTGCTACTTTTATGGTTGACATGGATGCGATTATGTTGAGTGTCACACCAGTAGTTTGAGTGTGGGTTGCTACTTTTATGGTTGCCTTCTAGAATTGTTTGCTACTTTTACCTTCTCCTTCTAGATTTTAACCTTCCGTCTAGATTTGATTTCGTTGAATATATATATTTACAAGTTGATTTGATTTTGAATATATGTATTTGCAGTTTGATTTTGTGGGTGCATGTAACAGACAAGTGGTCAAGTTAACCTTAAGCATATAAAAATATGGTCCCTAGCAGGATCGAACTGCTGATCTTGGCGTTATTAGCACCACGCCTTAACCAACTGGGCCAAGGGACCTGATACAAGAAAATTGAGACAGGCCATATTCACGACACATTCTGGATCAAGTAATGTAACCTTTATATTCAAATAACAAATATCATATATCATTCAATTCAAATAAAAACTATTAAGCTCTGAAGACACATTTTCAAATTCTCTATATCAATATCACTCTCGAAACGAACCATTCATCATTCGGACATTTTCACAATTACATAATCACAAGACAGATAGCAAAGGATGTATGGTGTCCAAGATTGAGAGAGCCAACCTTCACTCGAATCTCGTCAAACATCTAGTTGTGTGAGTGAGAGCATGCGTGAGTGAGTTAATAGAATCGCAGAGCTCGGATAGTATTGCAGAGCTCGGATAGTATCGCGGAGCTCGGATATAATCGCACACTTGGAATACACTCGCAGAGCTCGATACACTCGCAGATCCAAAAAAATTATCAACATGTCACCGACAGAATACGACACAGCTAAAAGCAATACCGACAAGATCAACAACGCCTTGAGCGCAATCTCGCAAAAGACCTCCAACAATACCGACGAGCCGGATCTTACGGTGTATATTAGCGACGATGGGGACAAGTATTCCACTGTGGACAGAGCCGTACCTCTGGTGACCCCTCCGGCCACCTTCAAGCCCACGGAAAGCGAGTTGTTCTTGCCAAACGGATTACCCAATCACACGTTTCTCCGTGAGCACTTTATCCACGAAGGTCGCTTGGAAGAAGAGCATGCGATTCGTATCATTAGAGATGCTACCAAGTTACTTGCCAGTGAACCCAACTTGTTAGAGGTACCGGCACCTGTGACGGTTTGCGGAGACATCCACGGACAGTACTACGACTTGATGAAGTTGTTTGAAGTGGGAGGGTCGCCTGCTGAGACCTCATATCTTTTCCTTGGGGACTATGTGGATCGTGGGTCATTTTCCATCGAATGTTTAATTTATCTCTACTCTCTTAAATTAAGCTATCCAAACACCTTTTGGATGTTGAGAGGTAATCACGAGTGTAAACATTTGACTGAATACTTTACCTTTAAATCAGAGTGCTTACATAAGTACTCGGTTAATTTATACGAGGAGTGTTTAAAATCGTTCAATGCGTTACCATTGGCAGCCATTATGAACAAGCAATTTTTCTGTGTTCACGGAGGTTTACTGCCTGAATTAAAGACTTTAGACGATATGAAGAAACTTGATAGATTCCGTGAGCCACCAACCAAAGGGTTGATGTGTGATTTACTTTGGGCAGACCCTATTGAAGATTATGATGACGACACTTTGGATCAAACTTTTATAAGAAATACCGTTCGTGGATGTTCATACGCCTTTACTTATAGAGCCTCAAGTCAATTTTTAGAGAGAACTGGATTGCTTTCCATCATCAGAGCTCACGAAGCTCAAGACGCTGGTTACAGAATGTAC
Source organism: Kodamaea lidongshanica (nom. inval.) (assembly GCA_030562865.1). Lineage (NCBI taxonomy): Eukaryota > Fungi > Ascomycota > Pichiomycetes > Serinales > Debaryomycetaceae > Kodamaea > Kodamaea lidongshanica (nom. inval.). The sequence goes on from JAKUAJ010000071.1 coordinate 49,943, forward strand.
AAGAGAACAAAAACTATGGGCTTCCCCTCTTTACTCACCATGTTTAGTGCCCCAAACTACTTGGATTCCTACAATAACAAGGCGGCAGTTTTGAAATACGAAAATAACGTCATGAACATTAGACAGTTCAACTCCCTGCCACACCCGTACTGGTTACCTCATTTCATGGATGTGTTCACCTGGTCATTACCTTTTGTTGGGGAGAAAATCACAGACATGTTGGTTTCTATCTTGAATATTTGTACCGAAGAAGAATTGGGTGAAGAGACCCCCGTGAATGAAGAGCATGTTGGTAAATTCAAACCAGAATCCACTCCAGTTGTCGAAGAAGAAGCTCCAGTAGTTGCTACTAATGACGTGGACAATGACTTGGAAACTAAGAGATTGATCTTACGTAATAAGATTATTGCCATTGGCCGTGTGCTGAGAATGTACCAAGTCTTGAGACAAGAGAGTGAAAGCGTTGCACAATTGAAGGAATTGAATAGTGGGACCTTACCTAAGGGGTCTTTGCTTTCTGGAAGTGAAGGTTTGAAGAATACCATTTCGACTTTTGAGGATGCCAGAAAGGCTGATTTGGTTAATGAGGCTTTGCCTCCATCCAATGAGGAGGTTAGAAAAATGGCTCTTGAGAGATCGGAAAGTATCAAGAAGGAGATTGATGCTGAGAATCAGAATCCTGCTTTTCAAAGGTTGATTAGGAAGTTGTCGCATAGTGCGTGAGCGAGCGAGCGAGCGAGCGAACGTGCGAACGAGTGAACGAGCGAAGCGAGTGAGTGAGTGAGTGAGTGAGTGAAGCGAGTGTGTGAGTGAGTGAGTGCGAGAGTGCGAGAGTGTGTGAGTGTGTGAGTGAGTGAGTGTCTGAGTGTGTGTACCAACTGTGGTGTACCAACTAGGGTGAACCGATTGTGGTGTACCAACTGTGGTGAACCAACTGTGGTGAACCGATTGTGGTGTACCAACTGTGGTGAACCAACTGTGCTGTACCGATTGTGGTGTACCCTCACCTGAATATCCCTCCGCAGGTGGAGGCAATTGGACATTTATAAAGATTTTATATGAGAATGATAAATTGATTAATGGTGTGTAAGGTTATAGGTATTGTGTGACGATTTGGTCTTGATCATGAGGCTTGGATGGGTTTTGTAGTGCCGCATTATTCAAGTTGATTATGTAATTAGAGAATGAGTTAATGACAGTATAAACTATTATTAAAAGTACTTATTAACTGTGTATGATTGTTGGTGGTGATCACTCGCGCTGATTTGGTAGCACTGTTATTTCCCACTAGGCTTGTTAATGAGTACGTGAGTGAGTGAGTGAGTACGTGAGTGAGGGACGAGCTCACATACTTGGTTGATTAATAAAAACTGGCACTCAAACTAGCTCTCAAACTCCACTCAATCTCCACTCAAACTCCACTCAAACTCGCACTCAAACTCGCTTCCCTCGTTTATAAGGGCCAAAAACACGTGAGATGACAATAATGATAAGATTAATAACCGAACAACCCAATATCGAAAACACCATTCCAATAAAGGTTTATCAAAGCCGATCACCTGAAACCTTCTCACTTGAAGATGAGCAATTCGTTTTATATGGAGGTGGACAAGGATTCTGTATTCGGTTAAGTACAAACGATGCAAAGCATAAACTTCAAATTTCACCCATACTTCAAAGCATAGACACTCAAAATGTGACAATCTATGTACTCAATACATCATTCATCCTTTGGTTCTCTGTTTTTGGTATTGAGTATGCATATCAATCCATTGTTTTACATGCCTTAAAGGATGAACACACCTTACACTTGCAAACCAATCTGAGTGAATTGATTGAGGCTATACCGGATTCGTTTAATGAATTCACCAGTAGTGTAGAGATTGAAATTACCAAAAATACCAATGAAATCAAGGTGGATCCCTTGTTAGGAAAGGGTTCGGACGTTATGGAAATTTATCAGGCCATGAGTCAATGTTCTGCAATGCATTACGATAAGCTGGAGGATGAATCACCAGACTATGACCAACCTGCATTAGAGATTCCAAATGAGTGGATAACAGGAGATGCCACTTTGGAGAATATTGGGGATGCAGATGACTTGGAGTCGGAGGAGGCTGGGATGTATGGGGAGGCTGGGATGTATGTAGATGTTGGATATGGACTGGTTATTGGTGTTAAGAGGAGTGGGGATGGAGGGGATGAGCGAGCGAAGAGAGTAAAGTGAGTGAGTGAGCTGAGTGAGCTGAGTGAGCGAAGCGAACGAAGCGAACGAAGCGAACGAAGCGAACGAAGCGAATGGAGTGAGCGATCCGAACGAAGCGAACGAAGCGAACGAAGCGAACAAAGTGAGCGAACCGGACCAACCGGACCAACCAAACAAATTGAGCGAACCAAACACACACCAACACATCCAACACAACCAAGTGGAAAAAATCATTGGATAAGTCCTCCCTTTTATTATAGAAGTTTTCTGTTCCTGACAGCTAGATATTGTTGATGAGGTGAATTTAATATTAATTCTTTCTTGCATTTCACTCAACTATTCACGTATTGGTGCCTTTTCGGGTTCAGACAACGGCACTTGATTCTTTATCAAAGATATCTCCAGGTAAGCTCCACGTTGATTGGGATTTTTTGTTGGTGATGAACACCACTGAAGCAACGAACTTTGGTTTGCAAATAGTCTATTTGATCATATTAGATTTGTTAATATATTCAATAATACTCTTTTGAAGTCAACCAATACCCGTCTGTAAATTGGTTTACAAAGCGAGGTCACGTTGTACAGGTTGAATCGAATGTATTTTGTTACGTTTAACGTTGTGTATGTATTATTTGTATATTTTTGCAACCATCTTATGAAATTCCAGTAACAGTGTTGACAAAGATTAAAGAAGATCTCAAATGGTATGAGGAAAGTGATAGTTTTTGACGTGCAGGTATAAGCTCATATGATCACTATACAATAATACTGAGATATCCATAGCTCAAAGCAGAATTGTAGTCAATCGTAGCCTTGACACATATAGGTATGTGTGTGCAATAAAAGCACCACACAATAAACTCAGTACGTTTGAGTTAGATTTGGTGATTTTCGCTCGTCACCAACCTATTTCTTGTATGTATTCATAATCCAGCCTCAATGTAACAAAAATTAACTAAAGCGTACATTTATATGTTATATCATCTACAATCAATCGTAGCTGATGATCCTAAAATAGTTTATTGCCAGAATAATCTAAGTGTATGACTTGGTGCCAATAGTTTGGTTATATACTCTGACAAAGCTAAGTCAGCTTATTACACAAGAGGTGACACTACACATGTGGCAAGTGTATGGACTAGCATTTCCTGTAATAAAAGCAGTAAAGCTATAAACCTGAACCGAGTCGAATTCTATTGAGTGTGGCTAAAAAAAATGAGCCATGTCAAGTGTCTCTCACTCGTAAGCTACCCACTTTTCATTACCATGGAAATCCAAACGAAACGGTTCTCAAAAGCACGGACAAGCGTTAGTCCAACCAAGTTTGTTTTTGTAGCTAAACCATTTTGATTTCATAATACAACCCCATGATTGGAGATTTACAACAGAAACACTGAACTACAAAGGTGGATTTGTTTCTGGCAATAGCTAACCCTGTGCTCAGTAATTGGATGCATTATCAAGATGCATTTTTCATATTATTCACACATGAGCTTTTCGTGAGTGCTCTCCACACATGAGCTTTTCGTGAGTACTCTGTGTTTCTTATTCACACATGAGCTGAGTACTCTCTATTTCTTATTCACACATGTGCATTTCGTAAGTACACACATATACTTTGTAAAGATCATAGAGAATGCATATTTAGACTTTAATACATTTCCTGAGAATTGAACCGGGATAAACTCTTCCATCCAATGTATTGCAAAGAACTTCACTTACAGTCCCCCACTACACTACTCACTATCGACAACAGTTAAAATGTAGCTTAGGTATGAGATGGTCTAGAGATGTGAATAATAAAAGTATATTATATAAACTTCTATAGAGAGCATATATTATAAACAAACCCTTAGTTTAAACCAACTCTATTAAAGATGAAACCTTTATACTAAATCTACTCTACACTAAATCTACTCTATAATAACGCGAGTGTATAATATAAAGTTACTCTACTCTACTCTATAATAACGCGAGTGTATAATATACTCTACTCTCCTCTATAATATTAATTTAATAACTGTATAAACAATCTCTAACAAACTCTAAACTTAAATAAACTCTAGAACACCTCTTAATGATATACATTCTCTACACTTTTCCTAATCGGCTATGCCACCATTCGCAAATCACAGTGCACTCCCACACCAAAAAACCATGAAATCTACCGAAGATAAACTCAAACTAAAACACCACTTCTTGAAGCTATCGCAAGGCCATGTGATCCCATGCAAGGACCCCTTTTGGCAGGTGCTATGGAGCGAGCCCGAATCCAGCTCAGACATCTCCGACGTCATTACCCCAGCCGATATAAAAGGTGTCAGGGATCAGAACAGCATCAATTTCATAACTTTGGTACGGGTGTTGGCTGATCACATTATACACAACCAGACAAATAGATTACATTTGCTCAACTGCGTGCGTTTCCTTACTCGGCTCTTGCCGTTCTTGTATGATTGGAAAGTGTATGAAGAGATTCAAGATGTTGTATTCTGGAGTCAACATTACGATCCTCTTTATTTGGTTTATCCAAAAAACAACACCAAGACGAGTCATGAGGTGGAGAATGGTCAAAGAAATGCTGATCAAAACCATCAAAATGCTGACTCGGTTCAAAATGCTGACTCGGCTCATAATGTTGACTCGGCTCATGATGCTGACTCGGCTCATGATGTTGACTCTGCTCATGATGCTCACTCAGCTCATGATGACTCTGCCCATAAATCCGACTCATCCCATAAATCTGACTCATCCCAAAAAATCACTCATACCACCCCAGCAAACACATGTGGTGTAAAGTTGATGGACTCCTTGGTTAGCCTTCTCTTGACACCCGACTTCACAGTCAAGTCCTTGGTGGGTGGTTCCGGATCCAAAGTGATGCTTTGGGAGCCCGGAATCGGCTCCAGCTCCAAGTACCTTCAGCCCAACCTCGAGCATGACTCCAACCGATTTGAAATCGTAAAGTTGATCCATACTCTCATTTCTCTGTCATTTTACCATCAGCTGGCGCATATTGTTTCTAGAGGCTCGCGGTTTCTATCTGTGTTGGTCTTTTCAACATCAAAGAATGACCTTCTTATGTTGGTTTGTTCATTGTTAAATTTGGTTTCCAGAAGCTCCTCGAGTCAGAATGCTATGGTTTTCGAAACACCTCAATTGACGGAAATGCGACATCTATTGGTGCTATCATCAGCTCAACTCTTAACCTTGATGGTGTCATACCCACTCCCTAGTGCCTCCAATTTAGAGTTTTTGAAGATCCCCAAACCTTTGAACTTGGCTCGCTTGTTCTTGGGTAGGATTCATAAAGAGAACGAGCTCGAGTTTTTGGGGCTGAGTCTTTTGCTGATACTCAAACAACCTCTTGAGCCGTCTAGTCAGTTTAGCTTCAAGAACGCCCCTCAGCCTTCATTTTTAGCGTTGGAAGCCATGATGCTTTTATGGGAATTGTTACAATGCAGCAAGGCATTCCGGAGTACTTTTGAAGACAAGTTTGTTAACGAGCTAATGGTCATCTTGGTATTCTACATCATTTCTTATAGTCATCTGCCTTCCAATAGAGGCTTGGTGAGAATAGCTTCTTACTTGGCTTTATATATACTGTCATCAGAAATAACCCAAAGGTTATTAACCCCCATAGATTCCAAATTTTATGAATCTCTCCCCAATAGCTTCAAAACAAGCACCCCACCAATCACAACTAGAGACTTTTTGGTCATGCATCTTTCAACGCTTGTTTCTCAAAGAAAACCAGATATCTTGATCACGGCTTGGGTGGAACTACTTTACAACTTGATCCCAATCGTTTCGCATATGGAGAACAATGATGAGTTTTATAAGAAAATGAACAATCAAAACCCAGGAGGTGGTCTCTCATACGCAGCATCCCTCAGTTTGACTCACTTGGTGGATCGTTTCTCCCAAAGGGATTTTCTTCTCGACAAACCCTTCCATGCCGATCTTCTAGCATTGGTGATAAGAGCATTATGTACTGCCATAGTAAAGCATCCAAAAGAGTCCCGAATGCTTTTATTCACCATTTTTGAAAATCAAAGCATTTATCACAATTTACACTCAACAGTTCATGCCTTTGAAAATGAATATTTCGAAGGTAATGTGTTGAGATCATCATTAGAAGTCACCAAATCACCCGATGATGAAAGTTTGAATTTAAAAGCTCAATTGAATTTGCATGAGGACATCACCATAGAAGCTTCATTACGTCCAAAACCATTATCAGGGATGTCTGAAAAGGCAAAACAAAAACTCCCAATAGCAAGTCCTATCAGACGGACTTGGGCAGGTAATGACTCACTTCGAATCATTCTCAACATTGTACTTCCCTTTATCAAACAAGGAGTGAAAAAAATCGACAATGAAGTATATTTGGTTGTAAGACAAATCGAAGCACTTGACTTTGAAGTCATGGTTTGCGATAACAAACGTTTAATAAACTATGACTTCTTACCAAATACACCTTTGGAACTTCTCCGCTTCACTTGGACTCATCTATCCTTAGGTTGGTACTTGTCACTTTTATATGGACAAATCTATAACTGTGGGCACATGATCAAATACTTGACTGGTAATGAACGCAGTGTTATTAATAACATCACCACATCCATTGCCCTGGTTTCCAAATTCACTTCCTCTTGGACAAGCTTCATGCGAGGCTCCATTGTGGAGTCGCCTGTGAAACCAAACGAATCCCCCGCAGTGATCCAAACAGTGAACAATGCCCTCTCTCCCATGAATCAGTGGGCCAACACCTCCATCAAACTTTTCAAAATAGAAAATGCAAAGGAGGGTTTATTAGGGGTACTCAACACTAAATTCCAAAATACAAACAACCTAGTTAGAAGGTTTAGCGGCATTCAAAATATCCCAAAACCTCCTTCAATCCCCTCCACTCCCATCGATGACTCCGATTTCTGGAAGCGCACTCAACACAGAAGCCTGGTTTCGCTGTTGCATTCGTTGAATGTGTTGAATAGAACTCGAAGTGAAGAGCAAGAGATTGATGAGAAGCCAAGAATGAGTGAAGATAATGAGAAGAATGGATGATAATCTGTTAATTGAGATGTCCAATCAGTTTGAATATTGATATTGAAAATCACACTCTCACCATTTGACACTGAATACCTTGCAGCAACTTTATATTTACACTAGACTTTATCAACCCAACTTCATATTCATAGATATAAATGTTTGCCTACACATAGATGCTCACATATAAATGTTTGCCTACACATTTTTCACATATAAATATTGTACTAATTCCAATTCTAACTCTATGCGCCTTCATTAAACCATATCTCAACCCTATACTATCTTCTTCTGCCTTTCTTTTGAACCATTTCAAAGCCATCGTCATCAACTATTGGAGCTTGCTTAGGAGGCTCATCAACTTCCATGTCATCGTCATTGGCATGATGGTTATGGCCATGATGAACATCATCTTCCTCATCATCCTCATCGTCAGACAGATCAGGGTTGTTTGGATCTTGTTGTACAACAACCATTTGTGGTGCCGTTCCTCGTGCCTTTCTTTCTTCCCATTTAGCAAATAATGTATCCACAAGTTGGTAATCCTTTTCTGCAACTTGCTTATACATGGTTAGCACTAAAGCACCAATTTCAAGAGCTGAGTCATTCTCAACTTCTGTTTCAAACTCGTCAGACATGGCATATAACAAGGTTTCTTCAATCAATTGGATGTCAACAACCTGTTCATTAAAAAGATCAATCACCACTCCCGAGATCCAGTCCCGTTTCTCGGCAGATTGAGGCCCACCCCATGAGTTCTCAACCGCAGTGTTCAACTCCTCCCACTTGTAAACAGCCATACAAACCCCAAGCTCGAACTTGGCCTGTTGCTTTTCGTCCCCAAACTTGAGGGAGCCTTCGCTCACTTCCACGTAATCTGTTGGATCAATCGAGGTCATCGAGATTTTTTGAATGCGAATAGAATCGATATCAATTTTGGTTTTATTGTATGAGAGTATTTGTGAGATAAAATTTGATGTTTAGCTGTTTGATTGTTAGTATTCAATACTGGCAATACTGACGATACTGACGATACTGACGATACTGACAATACTAACGATACTGACGATACTGACAATACTTATAATACTGACAATACTTATAATACTGACAATACTGACTCTATAACTATTCATTTCTTACTATTCAACTCTAAATATTCAACTCTAAAGATCTATTAGTATGCAAATGTACCATCACTGTGATTCACTTTAAAGTCCACTCCAAATTTACATCACACCTTCCAAGTAAATGTCTCGTACCAATTAACTTTATGTCCAGAAGATTGGGTTGCAACTGTTCTGATTGTGATTTAGACCCCAAAATTTCATCCACTCTTTGCTATTACGTCTTCATGGAAAAACCTACGAACGAACGAGCGAAGCGAATTTGTCAGTGATAGATGTCAAATTTCTGTTCAATTGCTGCTCAATAGTTGCGAACATGCTGTTAATTAGACCAGTGCCGCAACAATAAAACAAACCTCGCTCACTCACTCGTTCGTGGCATTTATTAATCTTGGTAATATCCAATACCACATCTTCTTCCCTTTCAATAGCCTGTGAGTTGTATGACCGATTTTGGAGCAAGTGGTTTGTGGGATATTTCCATAACTAAAAGCCGTTGTTTGAATAATCTAAATTGTTGAGTATCAACTCATCATCTCCATACAAAATTATATCACTCGTTTATGTATCACTCCTTTTATTATATTGTGTTTCTATCTATCGATCGTTTATCTTTATATCTATTCTCTTTGCATTCTCTTGTCCCAGTTCACAAATCTATAAAAGTAACACCAATTGTGGTTGATACTTGGTGGTATACCGGCTGTGGTGACAATAGTTTTTTGGGGTGTTCCATGGATAAAGTAAGCCTGGATAAGAAAACCAGGCAGCGTTTAGTAGTACACTCTAATATATTAGGCGTCGTTGATGTTGGACATAGTCAACTAAAATGTAAACTCCTTGTCCCTGGCAAAACACAGGGTCAACTCCTCGTCAGAAATATTCAAATGAATCATCCGATATCTCTCCCCGGCCACGCTCTGTTGAAGCAAAATCCCATTTTCAACCAACTCGTTGACAATTTGCTTGAATTTATGAACGCGAATGTTGACCCGCCCATTGGACACGTCAAACAAGTTGTTCCCATAGAGCAAGTCCATGAGGGTAATATTCATTCCAAGCCCGTTCAAAGCCATTGAATTTTCTTTCGATGTCAGCATCGTTAGGGTTGTTTTCATTTCATCAATGATGTCCCCCAAGCTGTTTTCCGCGAGTCCTGACCTTCGTTTACGCATTAAAACCGCTTGAAGGAGAAGTTTGGAAGCAAATGGTAATGCACTAAGAAATTGAGCTGTTGGTGAGTTGACAGACTCCAAGATTGCTTTTGAAATGTGTGTAATTTTGACGTGAAAGGTCTGCTCTTCAGTATTCAGTTCTATTTTCTTTTCATCATTATCATTATCAGCTTTAAACTCGGATACATATTCTTTTTCAGCAATCTCCACAGCACGACGACAGATGGTTAAGGCCCTTCGAGCATCCCCACTGACACTAGCAACTTTTCTAGAAGCAAATCCAATAGCGTCGGCATCCAAAATCACTTTTCTACGATTGGACTTGGTAAGCATCTCGAGACGATGTTTGATGATCTCACCTAACTGGTCAAATGTGTACCCCACAAATTGGATTCTATTCAAACCAAACCTCGATGAAATCTTATTCGAAAGTAAACGTTCGGGTAAGTCCATGGTATTGGCAACGGCAACAACAATCAACTTGGAGTTCTTCAAGGCTGGCCAATTCATAAAATTATACGCCACGTTCAAACTCTTGGTTACGAGTTGATCCAACTCATCCATTAAAATCACCAAAGGTCTTCTCTGGGCATCGGCATTCTCGAAATGAGTACCGAGAAGAACGGCCGCATTCAGAGCACTCACTTTGAATCCACTGATTTTCTCCCAGGTCAACTCATATGCTATGTTGGGTGAAAGTAGCTTCAACCCATTTATTTCCAAGTAGTCAAAACTACCGAAAACGCCCTCATCCGCAAGCTCCTGTAGTTGAGACATCACGATTCTCACCGTGGCTGTTTTTCCTAACCCTGGGGTACCACTCACGTATACACACGTGCCTGCCAGTGTTTCGATAGCTGTGGAGATAGTTTCGAGTAGCTGGTACGTCTCCTCTTCTCTTCCGGGAAGCGAGTTGAGCTTTGCTGATGTATGCAATTTGGCTTTCAATTCCTTAAATGCCTGTGACGTTTCAGACATCAAGGTCTGAGGCATTGGTTTCTTTGGCGATAAGGAGTCTGCCGAAGGACCGCTCGATCTCATTTTCACCTTGAATCCTTTCTTCCCCAATACCGACGACATCAACTCTTTGGCTGCGTCTGTGCCGTCGGTTTTAGCAACCTTGATTGGGCTACGAGTTTTTTGTACTTTTTTGCTTCTTTTCCTTGGCGACGATGCTTTGGCATCGTCCGAATCCGAATCAAATTCCTCCTCAGACACGTCCTTTGCATCGTGGAACTCGTCTTCCGAGTCTGAGGCTTCGGATTCAGACACGTGCCCTTTTCTTTTGGTGGGTTTTGATTTGACTGGGGATTTTTTGGGGGATTTTCTGGGGGATTTGCTAGGGGATTTCCTAGGTGATTTGACTGGGGTTTTGACGGGGGATTTGACTGACAAAAGCTGGGTATTGAATGGGGAATTGACCGAGGCGGTTTGGTTATTGAATGGGGAGTTCATAGAGAGTGTTTGGTTATTAAATGGGGAGTTGATAGAGAGTGTTTGGTTATTGAATGGAGAGTTGACAGAAACTGTCTGAGTATTGAATGGAGAGTTGACTGATTGTGTGTTGAATGGAGAGTTGACCGATTGTGTGTTGAATGGAGAGTTGACCGATTGTGTGTTGAGTGCGGTGCTTGCTGATTGTGTGTTGAGTGTGGAGGTTTCTGATTGAATATTGAATGGGGAGTTGATTGACAGCGTATTGAATGGTGACTTTATAGACAGTGTAGTCTTCATTGGGGACCTTATTGGTTTTACCGGCCTTGCCGACTTCACCGGGGACCTCAGCAGGGACCTGGCCGACTTTACCGGGGACAGATCACCTCTGGAGTATGTTGCAGGGACTGTATTTTCAATTAAAAAAGTCATAAACTCATTTTGATCAGCCGTAAACATATAGTACAACGCTCGATAATCATACACCTCTGTAAACTGATCCATTTCCACGTTACACCCCCTCCGAACCATGAATGTAGATTCATCCTTCAATCCCTCATACTCCATCAATGACAAAACATTCACTTTTTCGATAATGTCATTTGTATCAATCTCCGTCTTCAATGCGGTGAAAAACAACTCATTGGCCATCAGCCCGTCGGGCAAATTGCCGGATGCTTTGACAGCCTCATTCGCTCGTGCAAACCATATCACCACTATATCAATAAAGCGAGTACCTGTACCAAAGTTGATTTCTTTCACCAAACACACCTCTGAAGTTGAGTTTTCCTGAACCAAGATTGTGTCCCCAACGTTAACTTCGAGACCGTCGCTATCCCGACGAAGAGTAATTGACTCTGCTGTGCGTCTGCTGCGTCGTTTGGATGGGGATGTACTGTCCTCCTTTATAGAGTATTGCCATCCTTTTAAAGGTTTTGACATTTTGTTTGTTTTTGGTGCGATTATTGAAGAATATTGATCTTGAATGTGTTGATTGGGGAGGTATGTAATGTGATTACTTGTTAGTAATGATTGAGAATAGGATTGTTTATTGAATTATAAAGCTATAAAGTAAAAGGTTGACAATATTGAAGTTAAATGACCATGAAATTAAATATCCATAGGATTATATATTCTGAAATATATCATTTTAATTCTCTCATCAAACAATTACATTAAGCTTATGGTCAATCAGTCAATGCATGAAAACACACTATTTGGTACTTATTTAGAGAATATACTTGTGCATGACGGTGAATGAGTGAGTGAGTGAGTGAGTGAGCGAACGAACGAAGCGAACGAACGAAGCGAACGAACGAAGCGAACGAACGAGCGAACGAAGCGAGCGAACGAACGAAGCGAACGAACGAAGCGAACGAACGAGCGAACGAAGCGAGCGAACGAGCGAATTCAGTCAAACAAACTCGCTTCGCTCGTTTGTGAGTGCCTGCGAGTGAGTGAGAACAAACTCGCTTCGCTCGATAGGTGTACAATTTTCATCAATCAACGTGAGTTCGTATCCAACATTGATCTTGCTAGTTTAAACGATAAAGGCTTATACCAACTCACATCATATTCATCTCCTGAATTCTTCACAAATCAGAATTAATTGAATAATTGTAGATTACTCTACTCACTCAATCGTAGATTACTCTACTCACTCAATCGTAGATTACTCTACTCACTCAATCGTAGATTACTCTACTCACTCAATCGTTCGTAAACTTTCACTTTGAATTCGAGATGATTTCAATGCATTTACATGATGATTTAACTGAGCAAGAACAAACGTAACTGCAACTAAAAATACAGCTACAAATACAGCTGCAAATGACTAAACAAATGAGAAAAATCAATACCCACCTTAATCATAGCACGCATTATAAACTACATTGTTGGATTAATTGTGTAACAAACCGACTAGTACCGCAATAAACAATCATGTATTGATCCTGGTGTATTCACTGTGAACGAGCGAACGAGCGAAGAGTGAGTGAGTAAGTGAGTAAGTGAGTAAGTGAGAATGAGAGTGCGAGTGAGTGAGTGAGTGAGTGAGTGAAAATGAGTGAGTGAGTGAGTGAGTGAGTGAGTGATAATAAAAGTGCGAGTGAGTGAGAATGAGAATGACAGAGTGAGTGTTAGTTCTACTGGTATACCTTGAGATTAAAAGCATAGATTTTGAGGTTTTGAGTGCGTGAACTCGTTCGTGAGTATCAAGAACTCATAGTACTGCTTCGCAGCACTATTCTTCAATGTAAATCTATGAATTTCTTCGCAGTACTATGAATTTATAGTGTACAAACGGTAGTGCTCCACAGTACTATGAATTTTATTCAAAATAATGAGAATGGTTAAATAAAGCAGAGTGCTGCAGTAATTGTATCCTGTTGTAAACCAATCTTTTTGATCATCCGTGTGGGTCTTTGTAATGGTTATTGATATCGATACTTTACATTTGATTGATTTTTTGAGTACATAATTTGTTATTCACAACCAATTCACCAGCCCATATTGATAAAAAGATTCACACCGCAACATAACAAGCAAAGTGAATTCAAGGGCAAAAAGATGTCAACTTTAGTACTACAAAGTACATGGTAAACTAAACTATTCATAGTACTGCAAAGTACATTGGTAGACTATACTATTCATAGTACTGCAAAGTACATTGGTAGACCATAGTATTCATAGTACTGCGTAGGACTATGCAACATTGGTATACTATACTATTCATAGTACTGCAAAGTACATTGGTAGACAATTCATAGTACTGCGAAGTACATTGACAGACTATACTATTCATAGTACTGCGTAGCACTACGAAAAATTGGTAAACTATAATACTCACTGCTTCGCACTTTCGTAATCTATACTATTCATAGTACTGCTTCGCAGTACTATTCGTATTTCTTCTACATTTTCTAATATAAATTTATATGAAACTATACACGGATTGCCTTTGGCATCTGAAGATTATATTATGCAAGATTGCAAACAACGTATAATTGGTTTATGGATATAAGGATCACTATGGTTTAACACTGTGAATGAATGAAGATACAGGTTTGTGCAAGCATGAATAAAAGTATAATGAAACATTATTTTGAATATTGAGTATAATGGCCGACTTGTCGATTCTGTTGTAAATGTCAATCAATCTTCATCTCATAGGAGTTAAAAATCTATCAAATTAAATTCACACTGAAACCAACTCAACTAATCATTGTCATAATTCATAATATACTCATTTAAAAATAAGTAAGGGCTCACCAACATTCAGAATCTCTTCAATGTTGAGTTTCAAGTCAAAAGCTTTTGAGATTATAATTTTAAAAATCTTTTGAACATTGATTGAATGACTTGTTGAACAAAATATTACTGGAGCTTTCATTGCCACGCCGAATTTTTTAGCTTGTTGGGTAACTTCCAATTGATCCTGATACAGGAGGTCGATGAATTGATCGTATTTTGTACCTATTAAGAAAGGAATGGCTGTTTTATTAAAGCCTCTAACTTGTCTATACCATTCCTTTATTGAATTTAGAGTTGATTTACGAGTCAAATCAAACATGAATAAGATTGCCACTGCATCATTAGACACTAATGGTAACATATTGATAAATTCCTTTTGTCCACCTAAATCCCAAATGGAGAATGTGATTGTAGTATTCCTTATTTGTATTTTTTTGTCCATAAAGTTAACACCAAGAGTTTGAATATAATCTTCATCAAAAGAACCTTCAACGTACTTGACCATCAATGAAGTCTTTCCAATCTGGGAATCTCCAATGAGACCAATCTTCAAAGCCACCCTAATAGTTAGTTAACGCGTCTATTTTTAAAAACCGTTATACGTACTGGTTATTTTGATCCTGTTGCTGTTCATCCATGGTTTTTGGGGGGTTGGCTATATTAAACTTGATCTAATATCTAACGGCTTCCCCTTAAGATTCCCTAAAACGTTTGATTACTCTTTCTTACGAGGACTGTCTTGCCGCTCGAATCCAGATAACCAGCACAAAATGTAAACAAGTGGTGGTGGTTTTTCTCACTTTGCGGGTTGGATTTTACAGGGGGTTAAAGTGTAAAGTGTTTACAGTTTGGAGAAAGGAACGAGCCCAAGGAATGAGCGGAGCGAATGACTTGAGCGAGTGACTGGAAGGAAATGTTGAGCGAGTGACTGGAAGGAATGACTGAATGAAGCGAATACTTTTGAGAGGTTAATTCAGAATAAGCCTTTAGAATGATTATAAGGATGAATATTAGTGATATAGATTACTCTGCTAGTTGTGATATAGATTACTTCTGCTAGTTGTGATATGAATATTAGTGATATAGATTACTTCAACTAGTTGTGATATACATTACTTCAACTAGTTGTGATATACATTACTTCAACTAGTTGTATAGTTTTGTTATTAACAAGTTCTCGCATAACTCCTCACAAACGTTGTCGCATAATTTGCCACACAAGTCTTCGCAAGTTGTAACATACGTTCCCGTAACACACTTTACAATAAACACTAATGCTATACATTATGTATATCATCAAAGATAGCCTACATAGAACTAACCTCTACAAACTCATCAAAAATCTCATATCTTACAAATTCATCACTCGCTTCGTTCATCACTCGCTTCACTCATCACTCACTTCGCTCACTACTCTCTAATTGAACTTACAAACTCATCACTCGCTCGCTTCGCTCGCTCGTTCTTCGTTTTTAGGGCTCTTACCCTAACCATATCATGCTTAATACGACCTTCCCGACATGTCGCATTCATCCCGACATGACTGAAAAAATTTTCGCGCAAGCAGGCACTCGCAGAGCAGGAGCAACGAACGGATACAATAAATTTTTTTCACATATTCTTTTGAAAGAAGTCCTGTTAGCATAACCCAGATCAAAAATGGCTGTTGGAAAGAACAAGAGATTATCTAAGGGTAAGAAGGGATTAAAGAAGAAGGTTGTTGACCCATTCACCAGAAAGGAATGGTTTGACATTAAGGCCCCATCCACCTTTGAACACAGAAACGTTGGTAAGACCATCATCAACAGATCTACTGGTTTAAAGAACGCCGCTGATGGTTTAAAGGGTCGTGTCGTTGAAGTTTCCTTAGCTGACTTGCAAGGATCTGAAGACCACTCTTACAGAAAAATCAAGTTGAGAGTTGATGAAGTACAAGGTAAGAACTTGTTGACTAACTTCCACGGTTTGGACTTCACTCAAGACAAGATTAGATCTTTAGTTAGAAAGTGGCAATCTTTGGTTGAAGCTAACGTTACTGTCAAGACTTCTGATGATTACGTCTTGAGAGTTTTCGCTATCGCTTTCACCAAGAGACAAGCTAACCAAGTTAAGAGTACCACTTATGCTCAATCTTCCAAGTTGAGAGAAGTTAGAAAGAAGATGACTGAAGTTATGCAAAGAGAAGTTTCTAACTCAACTTTGGCTCAATTGACCACCAAATTGATTCCAGAAGTTATTGGTCGTGAAATTGAAAAGAGCACTCAAGCTGTCTTGCCTTTGCAAAACATTCACATCAGAAAGGTTAAGTTGTTGAAACAACCAAAGTTCGACTTGGGTAACTTGTTGGCTTTACACGGTGAAGCTACCGTCGATGACAAGGGTAAGAAGATTTCTGCAGGCTTCAAGGATGTTGTTTTGGAAACTGTTTAGATCGAAATATCATTAAATATAAAGTTAATTATTTGTGTGTAGCAACAAGCGAAGCGAGTAACTAGCAATAATCAATAAAATTGTATCAATTGAATGATTTGTATGAAATGAATAAACTGTAACATTGTCTATGATGTCACTTTTTTTGTCCAATCAATTGGTTCATTTTTGTAGATTTTTGGGCAATTTTCAACAATTTATGCAGTGCCACTTGATTGTTTCACATAATCTTGCAAAGTTTAAAAGTAATTATATAGAGTCATGAACATGATTAACGATTTAGATGATGTCAAAGAATATTTTGTCATTGATTAGTATATAATGTGTGGGGAGTGTGAATATCTCAGTCTGAAAGTGTGTCCAAGTCTGAAAATCTGACTCGAAAATCTCATTCTCTGAGTATCTTACTGTTAGGTATACGGGTACTACAAAACTAAGGAGATTACACAACTAGGAATTAAGTCAGTTTATGACTTAAAGAGAGATACATCCTGATTAACACGTACAGTAATATGTGATACCTCATGTACTAGTGTGGAAAGTATATGAGAACTAGCATTATCTCTCTAATAAAAGCAGTGAAGTTACAGTTATCCAACAAGTCATAGGAGCGAGAACACTTACTCAGTCTATGAATGTATGAGTAAATGAATATCTCACTCATTCGCTGAATAGCTCACACTCTGAATATCGCACTCAGTCTGAAAATCTCACACTCTGGATATCTTAGTCTCTGAATATCGCACTCAGTCTGAAAATCTCACTCACTTACTCATTTGTTTGTTCGCTCGTTTGTTCGTTCATTTGCTCGCTCGTCGCTCATTTGCCATTCAGAAAGATTACATTAGAAGTGTACACACATTTACAAGTTCTAATATCCAGTTTGGATAGCTTGTGTAGTGATATTACATTCAGAGAGAAATGGGTTAAAAATGAACAAGTTGAGTTGGAAATTAGTTGAGTTGGCCAAGTTTTATGATCGAGTCTTGATCCCAATTCTCGATTGACACAACGAAAACCACGAAAACAACCAAATAGATTTATAGATTGAATAGTTGATTCAACACCACCAATACATCACCAATCAAATACACTCACCCTCATAAGTCCAACTTATTCGCAGCCACATATTATTCCAAACCCCATAAGGTGGATTCTGACTCTTGGTATAAAGAACAAGCCCAAGATGAAACGAAACTCACAATTTTGTAATTAGAGACGTCTCTTTTCTGCGACATTAAGCTGGTGCTACTTCAAGCCATTCCAGCACTGCTTGGTTATTGTCAAGCTTCCATCCAAAACCAACTTTAGATTGTTTGCACCAGTTGTCTTGGAGAGTAAAGAAAATGGCATTTGAACAACCCAGTTTAAAGTATTCTTAGAATTGTTTGTCATGTATCACTGCACAGTGTGGGGATTTAGGTGTCGCACGATGATGAGCGAACAAGCGAACGAGCGAGTGAGTGAGTGAGTGAGTGCGAACATTTGATTGATTGAGTGAACATACAAACAAACTCGCTTCGCTCGTTTGAGTTGAGTGTGAACCAACCCCCTTCGCTCGTTTGAGTGATACTCAAATCTGCAAGTTTCCTACTAAATATTCTTCACCTTTACAACCATGCGTTTCAAATCATCAACCACCATTATAAGCACCATTTAAAAACCAAGCATCTTGTAAACCTTGGAAAGACCTATTACGCTAATCTTTAATACCTGTTGGTCAACCTAAGGAGGTTCCATATTCTGACAAAGTTATTATGTCAGCATAGACAAGAGAAATATATGTTGCAAATTAACAGTTTTAAGTGTCACACAAGTGTCGAGTATATAATAACTAGCATACAAGGTCCCGCACTTGATGGCATTCAAAAGCTTTTGTGAATCGTTTCGTCATAGATTGCATATAATGAAGGATCGAAACACATGTCAAGGCCTTATCGAGATGCATAATACTGGAATGGTACCACTAATCTAGTATGGATATTAGTAGATTTGCCTATATGAAAACTATCAAACATGAGATGATTCTTGTGCTAGCTGGCTTCTGTTAAGAAGTTATTGATGACATCAGCCATTGGTGACCTCACAAACTCGCCCTCTCTTAAAAACTCGCTTCGCTCGTTCGCTCGTAACTCGAACAAGTGTATGGAGGATACCTCAGCAAGTATGTGCCAAAAAATTGGCCAAAGCAATTGACTTGGTTGTAGACAATGTACGAAGCGCGGTTGGAGGCACGATGTTGCACACTTGTCCGTGAATATATTGAGTTGATGGGTTTCACCAGAGTGCGGTCATGTGGAGGTACTTAACTATTTAACAATGGTTTCTTGATAGCTCGAGAATTTGAACTTTTGGCACATTGCTATGGGATATCGTCTAAATATCCGAGATACAAAGTTTATCAGTTTTAGATAGCGATCGACGAATGCGTCTCTGATTCCAGAAAATCGAGTCTTGGAGTTCCAATGAACAACACAAATTTGATACCACCATCATTCGAAGAAAAAACTGACACTCAAACGCAACAAGATTTCAAAGCCGTCACCAAAACCATTATGGGAACTGAAAGAGCAGATTGAATCTGAGAGTCCCATAGAAGTGAAGCCTATCAATGATGTTAATTTGTGGTTTGCTCCAAACTTTAAAATACGTCTCTCAAGCACTCACTCACTCAAACGAGCGAAGCGAGTTTGTCTGTTTGTTCACTCTCTCAATCAAACGTTCGCACTCACTCAAACGAGCGAAGCGAGTTTGTCTGTTTATTCACTCACTCAATCAAATGATCGCACTCACTTCCTCACTCCCTCACCTCCTCACTTCCTCACTTCCTCACTCCCTCACTCACTTCCTCACTCACTCACTCACTCACTCACTCACTCGCTTGGCTCGTAATCTATGTTTGTACAAATCAACTGAAGCATCTAGTTGATATGTCCTTGCTATAACAATTTAATCATAGTATGCTAAACCAGAAGCAATAAATATTCTCACCTTATTGTTTTATTTAATCAATATATTCATCTAGCAATAAGAGAATCTCAATAAGGGTTTTGAATGAAATATCTTATTTGCAACAGCTGTGAATTATTACCATTTCACACTGATTATCGTACTGGCTCGAAAAGTAGTTTGTCAGGTGAGCGACTTACAAGTTGACAAACTGCTGCGAAGCAGCATTGGAGCGAAGCGACTTGAAAGCTAAGAAACTGCAAAGTTGGAGCGAAGCGACTTGAAAGCTAAGAAACTGCGAAGTTGGAGAGAAGCAACTTGAAAGCTAAGAAACTGCGAAGTTGGAGAGAAGCGACTTGAAAGCTAATAACCTGCGAAGTTGGAGCAAAGAAAATTGAAAGTTAACTTTGGTCTCGTTAACTATAAAAGTCGCTTCGCTCCAATTCAGCCTTGCCAAGTGAGGTTTGAGTATTATCCATCTCATTTAATTCAAACTAGCTTAATCTCTTGAAACAACAATTCACTGTTTCGGTCAAGTTTTGTGTTGAGTATCGTATTGTATGATATCCAGTGAAAATCATAAGTGTATATATTCACTACATTGACCCATTCTGCACTGATTACTGCTAGTTCACATACTCGCCAAAAAACACCACATGTGGTAATTATTCAATGTAAATGTGTAACATTCTTACATTCACCAAACTAAGCAATTCTGGTGTATTAGACGAAGCACGAGGTGCATATCAAAATCTGCTTTTATGATCGAGTATTATGTAATCCACACAAAGATTAAGACGAACCTCGTGTAGAGAGAAGAAGACAATATGAAAACATTGAGTGTAAAGTATTCAGTGTAGTCGTTGAGTTGTAATTTTAATTGAGTTGTAATTCTAATTGAGTTATAGTTTTAGTCAAGTTTAATTGAATTACAAGTATAATTACAAGTTTAGTCACTAATTGAGTTAGTTTATAATTATGTAAATACTTGAGCTAAACCTTCATTAGTAAGCCTATAATTGTGTACGAGTGTGTCAGAAGACAGACAACAAATTATAAGATGTGAGTACAAGAAACAGTGTAAGAGTAAAAGAACAGTACAAGAGTACAAGAATATATCAGTACAAGAGATAGTACAGAGATAGTACAGAGATAGTACAGAGATACTACAACAGATACTAAATACTATAAAACATTGCTATAGCTGGATTGGAATTTACTCAAAAACTCACCCATTAGTTGGTCTCACTCACTCATTTCACTCACTCACTCACTCATTCACTCACTCACTCACTCACTCACTCACTCACTCGCTTCGCTCGTTCGTTCGTTAGCCCACGAAAATATCTATTGAAAATTTGAGAATCAAAACATTGGCAATGGTTTCAGTAAGTACAACCAACAATCAACACAAATCTAACATAGTAGGAGACACCTAATAGGTCATCTATGGATGTAGATGTATCCAAGCCAATTGCTTCCAATAGTGCATCTAGTCCCGCAAGGGATTCGGATAGTTTAATGAAGGAGTTTGCTGAGCAATCGCAAGAAGATGTGTCATTTGATCCTTTTGATCATTCTAAACAAATGGTTGATAAGGCAAAAGAGAAGGGAGCTGCCAAGAACATTGTTGATGATGCCAAAGAGAAGGAGAAGGAAAAGAATAAAGACTCAAGAGGTTCAATGGAGTCCAAAGAGTCAAAAGAGTCAAAAGAGTCAAAAGAGTCAAAAGAGTCACCATCAATACAAGATCAAACAAACAATATTGTGGATGGTGAAAAGAATAAAGAAAAACCTTCAAAGTCTACACGTGAACAGTTTGATCATTTCAAAAGTAAAGCAACGTTTTCTTGGGCTAACATTGGATTCTGGAATGAATCTACAGACAAGCAAGATAAAATCAAATCCTTGAAACACGTGAAAAAAGTTGAAACATATGTAGTTGAAACCTTTTATGCGGATTGGTATTGGAATACTTCTCTTATGATTGGAACTTGTTTTTTTGCATGGTTTACCGCACGGATTGGGTTAGGAGTGTTTGGGTTAATTGTTGTTTTCCTCTTTTCCAACTCCGTTTATCGTACCGAATTCAGAAGATTCAATCGGAATGTGCGTGACGATATGAGAAGAATTCGGGCCACCAACAGATTGGAGAATGAAGAAGAAACCATGGAATGGCTCAATTCTTTTATGGATAAGTTTTGGGTAATCTATATGCCTGCATTCAGTGAGACTGTGATGTTTCAAACCAATGAAATTTTAAAAGACCAAGCACCTGGGTTTGGTATTGAGGCTATTTCATTGGACGAATTCACCTTGGGATCCAAAGCCCCAAGAGTCAACTCTATTAAGTCATACACCAAAAAGGGCCCTGACCATATCGAAATGGATTGGGCATTTTCCTTCTCCCCCAACGACACAGACGATATGACCAAGAACGAAATCAAAAAAAAAATCAACCCAAAAGTGGCCTTGGGAGTAACCATCGGTAAAGCGTTTATTTCCAAGTCAATGCCTATTTTGGTGGAAGATATGTCATTTACGGGAAGAATGAATATTAAGTTAAGATTATCTCAAAACTTCCCTCATGTTAAAATGGTATCTGTACAATTTTTGGAAGCACCAGTGATTGATTATTCATTGAAACCAGTGGGAGGTGATACCTTTGGTATTGATATCATGTCATTTATTCCTGGATTATCGAAATTTGTTAATAGTATGATTCATTCCAATTTAAGACCAATGTTATACGCACCTAATTCCTTGGATATTGACGTTGAAGCTATTATGGCTGCTCAAAGTAATGACTCAACTGGAGTTTTGGCAGTAACTATAAAAAAATGTATCAACTTGAAAACTGGTAACCCAACATTACCAAATAGTATCAACCCTTATGTTCAGCTTAAAATTTCTAAAAATAACGAACTTGAAGAATCAACCAAAGTGAAGAAATTGGTGAATGACCCAATCTTCCTCGAAACGAAATACCTCCTAGTTAACAAAGTTGAAGATAATCATTTGAATTTGAACATTTTCCATTTATTAAAAGATAACGCCGATGATCAATTGATTGGTAGTGTGGATTTCCCCCTTCAAGATTTATTACAAGAACCACAACAATTGGACATTGTTCAAAATATCACCGAAGGAGGTAGAACTGTTGGGAAAATCTTTTTTGATGTAAGATGGTACCCTGAATTACCACCAATGGAATTGGATGATGGACGTAAAGAACCTGTTACTGATGCTGAAGTTGGTATCTTAAAACTTAATTTACATGAAGCAGCTAATTTGGATATAACAAATTCAGTACTTGGATTATTAAATCCATATGCAGAAATTTATGTTAATTATGAATTGGTTAAAACAACACGTATTTTAAAACATTCTAATGAACCAGCATGGGAACAAACCTTTGAAACATTAATTACTCAACAATCACAAACAAGAATTCAAGTTTATGTTAAAGATGCACTTGAAAATAATATGATTGCTAAATTAGATGCAAATTTACAAGATTTAATATTTGAATCACTTAGAGGTCAAACATGGATTCCTGGTGTTGGATTCCTGGAAGATGCACCAATTCCAAAATTTAGAATCTCAACAGGTTGGAAAGCTTTAGGAATGAATGATGATACAGTTGTTCAAAATTATACTAATGCACCAATTGGTGGATTAAGATTACATTTAAGATCAGCAACAGGTTTAAAAAATCTTGAATCTGTTGGTAAAGTAGATCCTTATGTTAAAGTTGTTGTTAATGGAAGAGTTCAAGGTAGAACAAGAACTATTGCAGATACATTAGATCCAAATTTTAATACAGTTTATTTCCTTCCAGTTGCTAATGAACATCAACATTATTTACTTGAAATTATGGATGAAGAAACTGAATCAAAAGATAGATCTTTAGGAACTGCTGCAATTGCAATTCATGATATTTTACAAAAAGATGAAAATGGTTATTATTTGGCTTATAATGGAGCTGATGAAATTGTTGAACAACCAATTATTCTTAATAGTAAAAATTATGGTATATTATCATATTCTATTTCATTTATTCCATCTGTTCCAATTTATACTAATTCTCAATTATTAAATAAGGAAGAATATGATAATCAAATTAAAGAAATTCAACTTGAAGAGATTCAAGATAGAGAAGAGGAAGAAAAATTGGCTAAAGAAAATCCAAATGAATATGAATGGGTTGAAATTGAAAAAGATGATCTTCCAGTTCCTGAAAAAGAGATTTTCCCATTAGATCAATTAATTGAATTTGATGCTGGTGTAATTAGTGTTTATGTTGAAAGTGCTAATGTTGAAAAAAATGGAGCTATTATTCAAACATTATTTGATGATAATGCTTATCCATCAGGTATTAGTTCAAGAGCTGAAGGTAAAAAACTTCTTATTCCATTATCATGTGATGGGTTTGTTAGAGATTTAAAACATTCTAAACTTATATTCCGTGTTACTAATGATGTTGAAGTTGTTCGTGAAAAACAAATTATTAGTCAACATGTTTTTAGTACACTTGATATTTTGAAAAGATCTAAAAATCAACCAGTTAGATTGAAAATTGATACTAAAAATTCAGTTAAAGTTCAATTGGATTTTGCACCTACAAAACAAAAATTGGCTCCATTAGATACTGTTTTGGATGTTGGATATATTAAATTGGATATTTTAGGTGCAGAAAATTTGAAAGCAGTTGATTCAAATGGTAAATCTGATCCATTTGCAATTGTGAAATTGGAAGGAGTTGAAGTTTTTAAAACTGATAAAAAAAGGAAAACTTTAAGTCCAATTTGGAATGAACTGGTTGAATTTCCAATGCCTTCAAGATCAAATAATATCTTATTAGTTGAAGTTTATGATTGGGATTTAACTCATGATGATGAATTAATTGGAGTTGCTCGTTTGGATTTAACAAGTCTTGAACCTTTTACAGAAACTCCTTTCCAATGTGAATTAAATACGCAAGGAACATTAAAATTAAGAGCTAGCTTTAAACCTGATTTTCTTAGACCAAGTTTAGATTCATCGAGTCGATTGAATATTGATTTGTCTAATGTTGCAGGTGTCTCATTGAAAGCTGCTGGTAATGTTACAGGTGTTGCAAGTAATGCCGTTGGTTCAGGGGTTGGACTTGCAGCTGATGGAGTAACTAGAAGTGGTTCATTCCTTAAAAATATAGGTAGAAGAACTATAAGAAGAAAAGATAAATCAGGTGATATGGAATCTATTCCAGCTGATGTTCATGATTATGAAGGAGGAGAACCATTAAATGAAACTGATAATGAATCTATTATTTTCAATGGTCGTAACTCAATGGATCAAAGAGATAAACTTCAAAATAAATTCGGCTCTATACGTCGTAATCAACCTCAAATCGGAGCTCCAAACATCAACATTGAGCATTTACCCCCACCACAAAGACCTAGCGCACATGGGCATGTTGTAGTTGGTAACACTGGTGGGTTAAATGGCTCTCAAGCATTCTTGGGTCATTCAAGAAATCCAAGTAACGCAACAGATTCAGCTTCATTTTTCACTCCTCTGATACATGGATCTGATGCATTTGCTGGTAGAATCAGCATTATCTCGGCAGAAAACTTTGATACTGGATCATCTTTGGAGGTGAAAACTGTATTAAAAACTAGTTCTGTTGAAAAAGAATTGTATAAAACAAGACCTTCAAAAATGGATAAAGCTACATCTTTATACAAGTGGAATGAATCTGTTCCATTTAAATCTGCCGTTAGTGGAGAAATTCATTTTTACTTGAAAGAGCATCATACTTTTGGAAAGAGTCACGACATTGCACAAGCAATTGTGCCATTGATGGAAGCTGTTAATAAGACTGAGAATATTATTCTCAATGCTGGGGGTGGTCAATTGACTGTGAATATTAAGTATCAAACTCCTAATTTTTCTGATTAAGTATTTATGTTAGTTGTTATTTGAAGGTGTAGGCAAAACGAACTCACGAACAAGCGAGCGAACGAACGAACGAACAAACGAACAAACGAGCGAAGCGAGTGCGTGAGTGCGTGAGTGAGTGAGTGAGTGAGTGAGTGAGTGAGTGAGTGAGTGAGTGAGTGAGTGAGTGAGTTCGTGAGTTCGTGAGTTCGTGAGTTCGTGAGTGAGTGTGTGTGAGTGTGTGTGTGAGTGTGTGTGTGTGTGTGAGTGCGTGTGTGTGTGAGTGCGTGAGTGTGCGTGAGTGTGCGTGAGTGAGTGCTTGAGTTCTTGAGTTCTTGAGTTCTTGAGTTCTTGAGTTCTTGAGTTCTTGAGTTCTTGAGTTCTTGAGTTCTTGAGTTCTTGAGCTCATGAGTGCGTGAATGAGTGAGTGAGTGAGTGAGTGAGTGAGTGCGTGAGTTCGTTCGTTCGTGAGTTAGTGCGTTCGTTCGTTCGTTCGTTCGTTCGTTCGTTCGTTCGTTCGTTCGTTCGTTCGTTCGTTCGTGAGTTCGTGAGTTAGTGCGTTCGTTCGTTCGTTCGTTCGTGAGTAGTGAATTTTTTGAATGCTATACTAATGATATGAATTGAATATGATAACTATGATGACTATGATGGTCTTGATTTGACCACGACTTGAATACAAATTCAGTCTTCTCTTGTATGGCAAACTGCATTGGCGCAACTTGGCCTTGTACGCACATCTAATGGCTGCAAATTCAGAACCCACATCTATTGGCTGCAGACTCAGCATGCACATCTATTGGCTGCAAACTCAGCATGCTCATCTATTGGCTGCAAACTCAACATGCAATCCGTATCCACGCTCATGAGGGTGACATGTCATGTGCAGTAAATGAGTTCGTTCGTTCGTTCGTTCGTTCGTGAGTGAGTGAGTGAGTGAGTGAGTGAGTGAGTGAGTGAGTGAGTGAGTGAGTGAGTGAGTGAGTGAGTGAGTGAGTGAGTGAGTGAGTGAGTGAGTGAGTGAGTGAATGAGTGAATGAGTGCTTGAGTGCGTGAGTTCTTGAGTTCTTGAGTTCTTGAGTGCTTGAGTGAGTGCGTGAGTGAGTGAGTTCATGAGCTCTTGAGGGAGTTCATGGGTGAATTCTTGAGTGAGTGCTTGAGTGCGTGAGTGAGTTGTAGTTCTTGAGTGAGTGAGTTCGTGAGTTCGTGAGTTCGTGAGTTCGTGAGTTCGTGAGTTCGTGAGTTCGTGAGTTCGTGAGTTCGTGAGTTCGTGAGTTCGTGAGTTCGTGAGTTCGTGAGTTCGTGAGTGAGTGCGTGAGTTCTTCAGTGAGTTCTTGAGTCAGTGAGTGCGTGAGCGAGTGCGGGAGTTCGTGAGTGAGTGAATGACTTCTTGAGTGACTTCTTGAGTGACGTCTTGAGTGACTTCTTGAATGAGTTCTTGAGTGGGTTCTTGAGTGAGTGCGTGAGTGAGTGAGTGCGTGAGTGCGTGAGTGCGTGCGTGAGTGTGCGTGAGTGTGCGTGAGTGAGTTCTTGAGGTCTTGAGTTCTTGAGTTCTTGAGTTCTTGAATTCTTGAGTGCGTGAGTGCTTGAGTGAGTGAGTGAATGAGTGAGCAGTCAAAGAGTGAGCAGTAAGTGAGTTCTTGAGTTCGTGAGTGAGTTCGTGAGTGAGTGAGTTCGTGAGTGAGTGAGTGAGTGAGTGAGTGAGTGAGTGAGTTCGTGAGTGAGTTCGTTCGTGAGTGAGCTCGTGAGTGAGTGAGTAAGTGCGTGAGTGAGTTCTTGAATGAGTTCTTGAGTGACTTCTTGAGTTAGTGCGTGAGTGAGTGAGTGCGTGAGTGCGAGAGAAGGGAACGTTTGAGTTCGTTCGTTCGTTCGTTCGTTCGTTCGTTCGTTCGTTCGTTCGTTCGTTCGTTCGTTCGTTCGTTCGTTCGTTCGTGAGTAACAAATAAAGTGACTGAAGAGGACTCGCAAATATTATTTTCGCAGCCAATGCTGTGAGTGAGTGAGTGAGTGAGTGAGTGAATGAGTGAGTGAGTGAATGAGTGAGTGAATGAGTGAGTGAGACCAACTAATGAGTGAGTTTTTGAGTAAATTCCAATCCAGCTATAGCAATGTTTTATAGTATTTAGTATCTCTTGTAGTATCTGTTGTACTGATATGTAGCAACGAATTCGATAGATTCAAACAAGCGAGCGAAACAAACTCGCTTCGCTCGTTTGTGAGTAAGTGAGTGAGTGCGTGAATGAGTGAGTGAGCAACGAATTCGATAGATTCAAACAAACGAAACAAACTCGCTTCGCTCGTTTGTGAGTTCGTGAGTAAGCAACGAATTCGATAGATTCAAACAAGCGAAACAAACTCGCTTCGCTCGTTTGTCGCTCGTTTGTCGCTCGTTTGTTTTAGGGCCCCAGCCCCTCCTCACATGACCACACAACCACACTATTCTCAACATCACCTTTAGTAATCACACTACCGCATATATACAGTACACAAGAACGGAATGTCGCGAAATGCGATGTTTGTGACATGGATAACTATAAGGGGAGTGCATACAGCGCGCGAAATGGGACGAGCGAAATGTCGCGTCAAACTTGAGTGAAAAAAAAAATTCAGTGTGTCTCAGTCCGGGAGAAAATTTTTATAGAAAATAGTTTCAACTTTTGTTTTAAGATTAACACCAATTAATCAGATCAATATGAGCCAAGTTGTATGTTGAAGACACTAAAAGGAAAAAATGATACTAGGATGTTGAGGATATTAAAAGCATGTATAGCAGGTATATGAAGTACAGCATGCCAACATACGTTGAAAAGTCCATTGACATTGTATCATAAATCAAGTATTTATACTAACAATTATAGCCTACTAAGTGGTACAAGTCTGAAGACGCTCCAGTCCCAAAGCAAAGCAGAAAGGTTGCTCGTCCACAAAAGTTGCGTGCTTCCTTAGTGCCAGGTACCGTTTTAATCTTGTTGGCTGGTAGATTCAGAGGTAAGAGAGTTGTCTACTTGAAGTCCTTGGAAGACAACACCTTGTTGGTTTCCGGTCCATTCAAGGTTAACGGTGTTCCATTGAGAAGAGTTAACGCTCGTTACGTCATTGCCACCAGTACCAAGGTTTCCGTCTCCTCAGTTGACGTTTCCAAGTACAATGTTGCATACTTTGCTAGAGAAAAGCCAACCAAGGAACAAAAATCCGAAGCTAACTTTTTCGAAGAATCTCAAAAGAAGGAAGTTAAGGCTGAAAGAATCGCCGACCAAAAGACTGTCGACGCTGCTTTATTGGGTGAAATCAAGAAGACCCCATTGTTGAAGCAATACTTGTCCACCTCTTTCTCCTTGAAGAACGGTGACAAGCCACACTTGTTGAAATTTTAAAGTCAGTATGAATAAATGATTTTAATTTGAGTTGCGGTGTTTTGTATATTTAATACATTTTAAATGATAATAACCATGTGTGGGATAAGAGTGTAGAGCGAACGAACGAACGAGCGAAGCGAGTTCGTGAGTGAATGAGTGAACAAAGCGAAGCAAATGAGTGAGTGAGTGATTTCGTGAGTGAGTGAGTGATTTCGTGAGTGAGTGAATTCGTGAGTTCGATAGTATACATTTTTTTGACGAACTAAATAGTGTTGCGAGGCAGTACTTTGAGTGCTTGATACTCACGAACGAACGAAATCATATGTTCGCACTAACTCACTCACTCACTCACTCAAATGTTAGCACTCATAGTACTGTGCTACTCACTCGCCGGTATTTTGAGCTATTGAGTATTGATATTTTATTGATATTAACACTAGTAATTTATTAATATTAGTAATGTATATTTCAGCATTGTATTGTTTTGCAATACACTGGACTTGGTAATTTGGGTCATGCGATAATCATTTCCAACAAACATGACGTAAACCACTTTGCTTAAGTTGGTACTTGGTTTTAATCTTGATATTGGTTACTTTTCTGTCATTTTTCAGGCAATTTCGTTATAAATACAAATTTCGAGGGAGTGAGTAAGTGGTGCATAGAATTGAACGAGGGAATTCTTGGGTAAGTCATAGGATTGAACAAACGATCCATGAGTAATTATCAAACAAGAGATGTTGAGATTGAGATGATTCTTGTGCTAACTCGCTTCTGTTAAGAACTTATTGATGACATCAGCCTTTAAACACAAACTCGCTTCGCTCGTTCGCTCGTTCGCTCGTTCGCTCGCCAAACGTTCAAACCTAGGTTAATCAAAATGCTCATACATGGAGAAGAACCAGGTCTGTACACTTTGCAAACCAGGTCTGTATTACCATCACTTGGAAAGATGAAAATGGTGGATTATATATAAAGATGTAAAGTTTGTGAAATAGTCAAGGTAAAGATACGATCAAAGTGGTGTGAGTGAGTAGCGAATTCTATGATTGTGAGTGAGTAGCGAATTTTATGATTGATCGAACGAGCGAGTAAGTGAGACTGAGTAGCGAAATCTGTTTGAACAAGCAAAGTGGTGTGAGCGAGTGATTGAGTAGCGAAATTTGACAAGTATTCTATAGTTAATACAATTTCTACGACTTTAAACTACTTTATAACTTGAGCATGATTTTAACGATATCTATAACACCAATATGTCTTATGACGAGCGAGCAAGGTGAGTGAGTGGTGGCGAATTCTGTCAATTTGAAGGTACTCTCTATTATTCAATACCAAAAGTTATTCAATAAAAAAGTTTTGATTTGAACATTATATCTATATTTTGAATTGATTTCTTATGTCTTTGATTTCTTTAACTTGGCGTCTGATTTCTATTGCAACCAAAATGACAAAATATGTAGGAATTTGATAATTCACTATGAATATCAAGTCACATCAAGCTGCGAAGCAGCATTGGAGCGAAGCGATTATAATTAACAATAGCTGCGAAGCAGCATAAGAGCAAATCAAATAATAACACCCGTATCGCAATAATGATTATATCAATCATTAATAAATCAATACACTCGGCCACTCATTTTCGGTACTCAGTCAGTCAGTTAATCATTTTCGCTACTCACTCGCTCAGTCATTCACTCTGTACCTCGCTTCGCTCAGTCACTTGCTTCGCAGCTAGCCAATTGGTTGGAAATGTTCCATTACTGTGAATAAAAGTACATAACTTGTCACCAAAACCACAAGATTAAAAAAACAGAGTAATGGTTGCACGGTAATCACATATACACTATACACTCATTTGGTAAATTTACAAAGTTTTTATCAAATTTCCAGCACAATACGAGTGGGATACTGACTGTGAGTAATTTTGGTTTGTTATGTGAGCTGCGAAGCAGCACAGGAGCGAAGCGACTTGGCATGATATAAAACTGCTGAACGGACAAAGAACCGAACGGACAAGAGACGAACGGACGAGAAACGAACTGACAAGAAACGAATGGGCCAGAAACGAACCAACTCACTCACTCATTCTCAATTCGCTCACCCACCCACTCACTTTCTCATTCACTTTCTCACTCACTCACTCACTCGCTTCGCTCGTTCGTTCGTTCGTTGAGTAATTTTGATTTTAACCTTCGATTTGTCTCTCATTTTCATTTATCTCCTTTATTGATATGCTCAGCTGTAGACACTCCAACTCACGTATTCATATCATTTCAAATGGTATTATCAATTCCATACAACCGAGCCAAGCAAGCAGTGAGGTCTGTAAAGAAATTCTACACCAAGTAACAAAGTACTAAAGTTTACTGAACTCTTAATTTCTATAATCTCTACGATTCAATACTACAACTAATTTTATGTTTACTGGTGTATGACTTGGTGATTGTATTGTGAGGTTATATACACAGCTATTATGTCAGCTTAACAGGTTTTGACATGTACACTTGTCAAGTTTCACATGTGGCAGTATACAAGGACTAGCGTTATCTCTTTTATAAAACAAGAATTTACCAAAGAGAGCCCATATGAAGGGAAACAAACAGTATATTATTATTAGTATTATACTCGCTTAAAACTCGCTAATATGAAATTTTTATGGATTTTCCAAAGGTTAATCATAGAATTCGGATTCAAATCATAGATATCATATTCAAGTATAACATTTAGTACTTAATTCAGTACAGTTCGATACGCACGCACGCACGCACTCACTCACTCACGCACTCACTCACACAAGCACTCACTCACTCAGGCACTCACTCACTCACGCACTCACTCACTCAGGCACTCGCTTCGCTCGTTTGTTCGAAGTATTAAACGTGACACACCTAGTACTATGTAATAAATTATAAAAACTTGACATTTACATTTCCATGATGTGCGGTAGCTAGTAAAATGGTATAGTACCATGGAAGTGGCGTAGGCAATTTGATTATTCTTTGGTAATGGGTCGAAATCAACTTATATGTACTGTGATCAGTAAATAGTAATGAAAGTGGTTCAGTAGTGTTTTAAATAACATCACTCATCTTGCTTGGGGATCTTATAACCATAGGTTAAGCGTTAGTAGACAACCATTAATTTGCAACCAAACGGATTTATCTGCAGGATACACAATAAAGGAAGAAGCAAGTGCCGAGTGTACTGCTGGTTCAATTTCTTTAGTGTAATGATGGCTTTGTCATTCACCTTTAGAACAAGAGTCAGATAATGCGTGAGCCAATCAACACATGGGAAATGCTCTGCTATTGACTTGTAATCGATAATTGTTTGCAACAGTATTTTAAAGTATTTAATTGGTTAGTATTAGATTTGGTTGAATTTGAGGACATTTGTCAATTGTTATCGAAGCAGATTCCATAAGCTTGCAAATAACCAAAACGATATCAATCATCAGAGCCCATTCCAAGTATTAAAATCAAGAGTTTTATTGAAATTGTAGAGATGATATTTATTATTCTTTCATTCATAGCAACTGATTATTCTGTCTAATGCACTAATTTAATAGGTTAGTGGTGGGGGATGTATACTGTTGCAAATACCGAAATCATAGACAAATCGTAGACATGTAGACTAATCAGAGACATAGAAATAGTATTGAAACAATTATTCGGTGTATGATTTCGCTCACTCGCTTCGCTCACTCGCTTCGTACTCGCTTCGCACTCGCTTCGCACTCTCTCGCTCACTCCTCACCTATATACACTCCCATTACTTATCCCATCGCATCTGAGCCAAAAAAAATTATCATGTCTCACTTACTCCCCATCTCCACATACAACTTGGCATTACAGCCATTCAACCCCGTTCCAGCCATCGATGACGACTATCCAGTCACCATCAGAATAACCTTGGCCGCTGTCGACCCGGAGGCTGCTGACGACAAGGCCGAGCCTTCCACTTTGAGAATGTTGAAGAGGGTTCCCTTTGTGGACGATGAGTCCGAGGACGAGGATGATGAGTCTGAGGATGAGTTGGATGAAGAGGAAGAGAAGCCTAAAAAGTCCGACAAAAAGTCCAAGAAGGCTACTGAAGAAGAAGATGATGACGAAGAAGATGATGATGAAGAAGATGACGATGAAGGTGTGTCTGAATTTATTGTTTGTACATTATCACCAAAAGTTCAATTCCAACAAACCATCGATTTAACCATCTCCCCAGACGAGGAGGTTTTCTTTGTGGTGACCGGTTCATACCCTATCCACTTGAGTGGTAACTACGTGGAACACCCTGCCGACGAGGACTCGGACGACGAAGACTACGACTCGGATGAGTACGACTTGTCCCCAGATGAGGATGAAATCTACGGAAGCGAAAAAGTGTACGACTTGGAAGACTTGGAAGAGGAAAGCGATATCGAAGGCAAGATCGAAGAGTTGGTTGACGAAGAACAAAAAGGTAACAAGAGAGCCGCCAAAGAGGATGACAAGCCAAAGAAAAAGGCCAAGAAAGAATCCCCTAAAAAGTCTGTTCTGTTTTCTAAGGAATTAGAACAAGGACCAACCGGATCCACCTACAAGGATAACGAATCCAAGGATACCGAGTCCAAGACAAAGGAGTCCAAGGATAAGGAATCCAAGCCAAAGGAATCCAAGACAAAGGAAACCAAAGCTAAGGAAACCAAAGCTAAGGAATCTAAAACTACCGAAGCTGAGGCCTCGGAAGAAAAAACCGAAAAGAAATTCCCAACCAAAACCTTACTCGGGGGCGTGGTCACCGAAGACAGAAAGGTGGGTAAGGGTACCACCGCCAAGTCCGGTAACAAGGTGGGTATCAGATACATTGGTAAGTTGAAGAACGGTAAGGTGTTTGACAAGAACACCAGTGGTAAGCCTTTCACCTTTGGCTTGGGCAAGGGTGAATGTATCAAGGGCTTTGACTTGGGTGTTGCTGGTATGGCTGTGGGTGGTGAAAGAAGAGTGATTATTCCAGCCAAGATGGGTTATGGATCCCAAGCCTTGCCTGGTATTCCAGCCAACTCTGAGTTGACTTTTGACATTAAGTTGGTTTCATTGAAGTGAGCAAACGAGCGTAGCGAGTTTGGGCTCGAATGTTCTGTTCACCTACGCTCGTTCAGGCTTGATTGTTCTGTTCACCTGATTGCTGACGTATTTTCTATATTTGCAGTGGCTTGTACAAGTTAAAATTCTTTATTAAACAGTTTTATTTATATGATGAATACTAAACAATTATTCTTATTATGTAATGGTTTGATGAGATGGTTTGATGAGATGTCTTGTTTTGTGTTGATGAGATGGTTTAATGACGTGTCTTGTCATATCTTGATGTCATTCCTTGACGTCTTACCTCACTATCTCCAATTGTTTCATACGCATTCTTCTCGAGAACCCGAGTCATGGTTCCAATTTGCTGACATAATCTTCATCATTGGTACGAGTGCGTGATACAATAGTTCCTTAACCAGTCTACTTTTGTTTCCCATCATTTCACATACTGAAAATCAAGCAAATACATCAACCCACCATAATTATCTAGCTTCCAATTGGAGTTCCACGCCCAAAAGCTTACGAATAACTTGGGATTTGGCGTATTGTCTTGTTCGTATTTTCATCAATGCCCTCTTCAAGCATTTTTGGGTCATTTGAAGCCATGCTAAAAATTCTTTGAATCCAATCACTTGCCAGATTCCTCTTGTACAATCTGGTTTAATTTCTGATTGTAAGCTGAGTACATTTCTTTAATTTCCTCCATTGCTCCATCTTTTAACTCTTGAATCCAACCTTGGGTTTAATACTACAGGATCACAATAAACCCAGAAGAACAATGTGACGACTCTTTGAGCTCCTCTAGTTTTTGTTGATATATTTGTGATGCCAATGATTTCGTAGTGAAATTTCTAACGCTCTACGTAGTTTACGTTGATCTTTGGGGTGGATTTTCCCTGCGATGATAGGTTGATGATAGGATCGATGATAGGATCGATGATAGGATCGATTAAAGTGCTCGTGTTGCAACACAAACATAGACATGTGTTTTGAGTTGGTTTGATATCAAATTTTCCGAAATAGCACGGCTGCAAAAAGATATCAGCCACTCGTACACTTGGGTGAAGGTTGGAGCAAAGGTGTAGGTGTGTTGATATGAAATTGTTGTAATAACACGGATATTATGTATGATATGATGTTGAAAGATTGAGTGGCATCAGTGTAAACATTTTAGCTTTATGTCAGCTCAGACAAGCATCATACAAGCATCAGTCGAATCAACCAGAGCCAACCAGTCAAACCAGCCAGAGCCAACCAGTCAAACCAACCAGAACCAACCAGTCAAACCAACCAGAACCAACCAGTCAAACCAACCAGAACCAACCAGTCAAACCAACCAGAACCAACCAGTCAAACCAACCAGAACCAACCAGTCAAACCAACCAGAACCAACCAGTCAAACCAACCAGAACCAACCAGAACCACCCAGAACCACCCAGAACCTACATATCACTCAAAACCACCACAATCAAACCTACTTTACAATTACACCTTCAAATGCACCTCGTTTAGATCCTATTGTCTTTTTTGTCGTACACCATCAGTCATATCAGCCCATTCTAAAATCTACATCCAATAAAACCAACCAATCCAATCATCCCAACACAACACTCCCATGAACCCTCTAATCTTGAAGCCTTGTAAAACCCACCAATCACACCAAACACCCCAATCACCATTCACTCCAAACACCTTGAATGGTATGACCGGGCTAAACGACAAATTTTTTCCTCATCCATTTTGGGACATTTTTTGGTCTTTTTTTTTTTCCGGTCTTTTTCTGTCGGGTCTTCTAAATATATTTACCGATACGTTTGGGTTTTGTATTGCGTGTTCGTAATGATATCTGGTATTAAGAAGGGCACTAGCGCTGTTGCCAGTTTGTCTGCGCATCGTCCTATTCATACGATCTTGATCGCGTCATTGTTGGCGTCGATAGCATACTTGTCTGTTGTTGATGAGTATATTCCAGAAGTTTTAAGAAGTACTCATGGAGAAGTTAGTTATTATCATCCACCAGGTAATTCCAAATATACTGAATGGGTACAAATCAGTGATGTGTCTGAATATCCAGACTCTAACTTGGTTAGTATAGTACCGTTGAGATTTAGAAAGTTACATAAGTCTAAGATTCCACAAATCGAACATACATATCCAGGATTAAATGAAAATGAAAGAATCTTAATTGTTAATAATGAATCATTAGATTTAGAATTGAAAAATATTGAAAAAGTATCATCAGGAACTTGGCAAAATAGACGTAATAACAAAATCTCAAGATACATTGATTATGGTCGTTCAGCATTTATTAAGTTACGTACCTTAATTCAAGGCGCGGAAAAATTTGATATTGCATTAATTGCAAGTGCTTATATTGCAATGTGGTATACATTAATTAGAGTATTTTTTGAAATGAGAGCACTTGGATCTAATTTTTGGTTAGCTTTTTGTACATTAGCATCTTCAACGTTTGCATTTCTTTTTGCATTAACAGTTCAAACCAAAGGGTTAGATGCTAAAGTACCATTATTAAGTTTAACAGAAGGAATACCATTTTTAGTTGCAATTATTGGATTTAAACATAAAGTTTCAATTGCAAGATATGTTATGAAATCAGAATCATTAAATTCTTCAAATTCAATTTCTCAACGTCCAACAGCAAATTTTATAGTTGCAGAAGCTATAAGTTCACATACAGTTAGTTTATTAAGAGATCATGTTGTTGTTGTTGGAGCATTAGTTTCTATTGCTTTTTATGCACCACATTTAACAGGTCTTACAAGTTTTTGTACATTATCAGCATTTATTTTAACATTTGATTTATTATTGGTTTATACATTTTATTCAGCAATTTTAGCATTAAAGATTGAAATTAATAGAGCTCGTCAAAATTCAGATCTTAAACTTGCATTAGAAGAAGATGGAATTTCATCAATTGTTGCAGCTCAAATTGCTAATAAAAATGATGATTCAAAATTATTTAAAACTTCATCTGAAGATGATTCATCAATTGTTTCATTTAAAGTTGCAATGATTGCAGCATTTTTTGCATTTCATGCACTTTGGCTTGGATCTTCATGGTTATATAATACTAATGCTGATTTTAAAAGTATTCATTCAAATTCAATCTTTTCAATTTTATCACCAAACATTTCAAAAACTTTAGCAAAACATATTAAAATTGGTTCAAATGGTACTGTGGTTACTATTTTACCTGTTAGAGTTTATTTACCTCAAGGATTTTTTGTTAAAGCTGAAGATTTTATTTTACTCATTTTAGATCAAGTTAGTAATGCTATTAAAGATAATTTGATTTCAAAATGTTTATTATTTGGTTTTGCTTTATCAATTAGTGCTAACGTTTATTTCTTAAATTCTTCTCGTTTCCAAGCAAGTGCTACAAATCGCTTACTTAAACAGCGCGAATCAAAATTAATTGATCAACAAAAGATTATTGAATCAATCACTGAAAAGAAAATTGAAATAAACAATGAATCATCATCATCATCATCAAATGAATCATCATTTATTGAATTGGAAATTACCCCCAAAAAGAACCTTTCATCTATTGAAGAATGTACACGGATTTTAAAAGAAGGTAATGTTCAAACTTTACATGATGATGAAATTTCATCACTTGTTGTTTCAGGAAAACTTCCATTATATGCATTGGAAAAAGAATTACAAAATAATACAAGAGCTGTTCTTGTTCGTCGTAAAGCAATTGCATCAATTACTAATTCCCCAATTTTAAATACTATGAGTTTACCTTATAAAAATTATGATTATGATAGAGTTCTTGGAGCATGTTGTGAAAATGTTATTGGATTTATGCCATTACCAGTTGGAGTTGCAGGACCATTATTTATTGATGGTAAACCTTATTATATTCCAATGGCAACTACTGAAGGATGTCTTGTTGCATCTGCAATGAGAGGTTGTAAAGCTATAAATGCAGGTGGTGGTGTAACTACAGTATTAACTCAAGATGGTATGACAAGAGGTCCATGTGTTTCATTTCCTTCATTAAAACGTGCTGGTGCAGCAAAAATTTGGCTTGATTCTGATGAAGGTCAAAAAACTATTAAAAAAGCTTTTAATAGTACTTCAAGATTTGCTCGTTTACATAATATTAAAACTGCAATGGCTGGTACTTTACTTTATATCAGATTTAGAACAACTACTGGTGATGCAATGGGTATGAATATGATCTCAAAAGGTGTTGAATATTCTCTTAAATTTATGGCTCAAGAAGCTGGTTGGTCTGATATGAATGTTATTTCTCTTTCTGGTAATTATTGTACTGATAAAAAACCTGCTTCACTTAATTGGATTGAAGGTAGAGGAAAATCAATTGTGGCTGAAGCTCGTATTCCTGATGAAGTTGTACGTAAAGTTCTTAAATCAAATGTTGATGCTTTAGTTGAATTAAATATTTCAAAAAATTTAATTGGTTCTGCTATGGCTGGTTCAGTTGGTGGATTTAATGCTCATGCTGCAAATATGGTTACTGCTGTTTTCCTTGCTTGTGGTCAAGATCCTGCTCAAAATGTTGAATCTTCAAATTGTATAACTTTAATGAATAAACTGCCTGATGATGGAAGTTTAATTATTTCTGTTTCAATGCCTTCTATTGAAGTTGGAACTATTGGTGGTGGTACGGTTTTAGAACCTCAAGGTGCAATGTTGGAATTGTTAGGTGTTAGAGGTGCTCATCCAACTTCTCCTGGTGATAATGCTAGACAATTGGCTCGTATAGTGGCGAGTGCTGTTTTAGCTGGTGAACTTTCTCTTTGTTCAGCTTTGGCTGCTGGTCACTTGGTTCAAGCTCATATGGCTCATAATCGTAAAGGTGGTGCTACTCCAGTTACACCTGCTCCAGCAAATCAACCTGTTACTGCTGCCACTGCAGTTACAAACGCTGAAGATTTGAAAAGACTTCAAGAGGGTTCAGTTAACTGCATCAAGTCGTAAGGTGGTTTTGCAAGTGACAAACTAAAATATTCAGCTTACCTTGAGAAAAGGTGGGAAATATACTTTAATAGAAATGTATTAATTGGATTGTGTAAGCGAATGAACGAACTCACGAACGAGCGAAGCGAGTGAGTGAGTTCGTGAGTTCGTGAGTGAGCGAATTCAGTGAATGAGTGATTGAGTTCGTGAGTTGTTCGTTCATTCGTTCGTTCGTTCGTTCGTTCGTTCGTGAGTTGGTTCGTTTCTTATCCGTTC
Source organism: Kodamaea lidongshanica (nom. inval.) (assembly GCA_030562865.1). Classification (NCBI taxonomy): domain Eukaryota; kingdom Fungi; phylum Ascomycota; class Pichiomycetes; order Serinales; family Debaryomycetaceae; genus Kodamaea; species Kodamaea lidongshanica (nom. inval.). Next base: position 89,135 of record JAKUAJ010000071.1, read on the forward strand.
GCTTCTTTGTCCGTTCAGCAGTTTTTACCATGCCAAGTCGCTTCGCTCCTGTGCTACTTTGCAGCTTTCACTATGAATCTCGCTTCGCAGCAGCTCTGTTGCACTATGAATCTCGCTTCGCAGCAGCTCTTTTGCACTATGAATCACGCTTCGCAGCAGCTCTGTTGCACTATAAATCTCGCTTCGCAGCAGCTCTGTTGCCCTATGAATCACTCTTCGCAGCAGCTCTGTTGCACTATGAATCACGCTTCGCAGCAGCTCTGTTGCACTATGAATCACGCTTCGCAGCAGCTCTGTTGCACTATGAATCACGCTTCGCAGCAGCTCTGTTGCACTATGAATCACGCTTCGCAGCAGCTCTGTTGCACTATGAATCACGCTTCGCAGCAGCTCTGTTGCACTATGAATCACGC